>BMAO01024855.1:0-109741 GCA_019973975.1 Trichonephila clavata
GCGTAGCTGGTTCAGTTAAGTATTGTAGGAAGACGATAAACAAATCAAATGTAGGTTTGCAGAAGTTCTCCTGGGTCATATCTAAGCAATGGGTGCTGTTTAAAATTAACCGAAACATCTCGAAAGAGTGTGTCATGTGTAAAAGTACAAAAGTGTGTAGAAGCAAACGATGGTTTCATGAGATGTTTTTATAGGATCACAAAACTAAACTTTCTCAAGAAAATTTAGTGCAGTCTTTGAATAATGTTGGAAAGACTTGCAATTAAGTTTCTATAGCCAGGTCCATGTACAAATTTTCAAAGGAAAAACATTGGAATTTGAAAATGTTGCACTCCATTTTATTAAGTTTAACTTGGCCGTAAATAAAATGGAATAAAATTACAAAATTTACAAAAATGAGACTGAGTTTTATTTTGCGGATATTTGATTTTGTTTTAACTTTCTTTCTCCTCATATCCTAAATTTCACATTTAGATCAATTGCATTACAACGTCAGTCAGTTAAATAATTATAAGATACAAACAAAAATTAGCAAAATTTTTCCATTTTTCAAAGTTTTAAGTTCTGTACTCAAACAGAGTATTTTAAAATCACTCCTTTTTAAGTTAGAGAGCAACACTTTTGAAGAGGTAAATATGAAAAGAACAATTCTTCTGCCACTCTTTTATGCAGCATGAAATAATTCCATATTTTCTCTCAGAAAATTCCATAACGGTCTTGAAGCCTCCAAGACTTCGGGTGATAAATAATTTCTTTTTCCCCCGCCTATAACGATAAATCACCACAATTTCATCTCTCAAAAAACTGAAGCACTTGAGTTTTTAAAGTCAAAAGATACAATCTTGCATAACCCGTGTATTTGACCAATTAGAAAAGCTTGTACCGGAAATCATATGATTCTAATAGCTTCCGTTGACCAAAACTGTAAAATAGATGAATCTCAGAAATTACAGTTTAAAAACTAAATACCCCTTTATATTGAATCAAACTAATTTAGCAATTTTAGTCGCTAAATCTGAATTAGTCACCAAATCTAGAAATGGGGTCTGAAATTAGTCGCCAGATAGAGGTCGAGGATCTGAAAGCCGATCGTTAATCTAATGATCCGCAGTCAGACAAGTGAACAAAAATTGTTGTATTGTCTCATCGGTCTAAGAACAAGTGGCAAAATTCGAATTAATCTGACCTTTTAAAGTGAGTAAAATTGAGTTCAAAGATTCCGTTACATACAAACATAAAGGGTGTTAATAATAGATGTAAATAGTTAATTTAGGCCGTGGGTAACCTAGTGGTTAGCATCGGACACCAGATCAGAAGGCCTGGTTCGATACTTGATGTTTCCAAATACCCTCTGGTACACACAGGGTAAGTGTTCGTTAAATCATTGAGTCCAAAGTCTTGTGGGCAGGGTCGTAGCAGTAACCACAGAATTTAGAAACTAGAGGACTCTTTTCCTCCCCTCCATTCCATGCCAAAATTGTGGGGGTGAGAAGAAGGTGGTGTCAAAATATCGTGTATGAACCGAGCCGTTGTACTGTCTCCTGCATGGTGCATAACGACAGGGTTACCTAGCCCCTTGCCACGATGAATTTCAAACAGGCCTCAGTCTGACACCAGGGCAGGTGGCGTGAAACAACAACAAATAGTTAATCACCAAGATGTTTTCTCTTCAATTGTGCCACAACTAACAGAAATCACATCTTAATCAGCCTTATGAATAAGAACAAATTGATACATATAAACCAAGGTATGGTTGCTAATTAAATGTCTATCCCAGAAGCCAACTCGCAGCCCGCAAATTCTCTAGCTTTACAAATGCGATTGTTTGTACATTATTTTGTTTTAGTGTATCTTTTGTAACAACTAAATCCCATAATTGTTTCTATTTTATCACGTTGCTTCTGTTTTTTTATAGATACTTAGAAGTGTGCAATATTTTATTGCAGCGACATATCAACATACTTGAATCCTGTAACTTTTAAGCATTTTGCAGATCGTTCTTTTCAATGAAATTTATCAAACATAAATCGCGTTGAAACTAATCGGACGAAAACCTGCATCATCAATTACGATGTACGAATACACGTATTTTAAGATCGAATTGCAAAAACTAAGTGAAAGATTTAAGAAACACAAATACTTCATTATTTAAATAAATTAAACTTTATTTGATCATTGCAATATAATTATAATATTACCTATGTGTATGTATACATGAAAAATATTAGAAACAATACTAATAATTTATTAAGGCTCAAATTGATAGTATATAGGGGGAGCCTTTGGTTGGCGATTTTATACAGATATCATAAGAGAGATAACAAATTCATTCTAGCTTCCGGACACCTATCGCTAAGTTTAGTGGCTTGGCGATCGATTTTGGACGCCAAAAGAAATCGACATCGCCAAGGGCTCCCCTTGGTTCTGTTAAATAACCTTTATTCTGTTTTAAATTTTCACTCCAATACATGTTTCTAATGGGTCCAAATCTAATATAGATAGTTATATATTTATATGTAGCCCGCGGGATTATAATTTCCGAAGTGGCCCGCAAGTCATTTGGGTTGGCAGACCCTGTTCTATCCAAACCTTCTATACCTAATTTCCTCCCGATTCTTAAACTATAATAAAAAATTAACTCGTTATAAAATGTAAAAAAGTGCTTCATTTTTGCTTGTCATTTAAAGGGATATAAAAGGAGAAAGTATCGCGTCCTCTATGATACATCCGTCGGCCATTTTGGCTGTCGCTTCCAACCTACAGAAGCGTTAATGAGGAAACGAGCATCTCTTCCTGTATCATTAAGCCCTCCGTTATTTTGTAGCGGCGCTCTTTTCTTAACAATGTTTGCATCGAAAAAGATGGGTTGTCGGAACTCGAGAGGTTAGAAACGTGTTATGTGTGATATTAGCTTCATTTGTTGTAAAGATATTAAAATAAAAAGGGATTTCAAGGCTGCATTAAGGGTTGTCTTGAATGACATAACACTTTCCTTGAAGGTCTCTTCTATTAATCTGAGGCTCGAAAAGAAGTGAAATGAAAAAGTACCGCATCAGTTAAGGTTATTTGTTGAACATTAGCATAAATTATTTTATAGCTTGAAAAAATTACTATTTATTGTTTCTTTAATCACCTACAATTGTTTTCATTAAAATTTTCTTCACTTTGGGTTAACAATATCTCATTAGCTTAGCACTGTGTATGAGAATTTTTCTTGATTAAAAATTTGTTTTTCGTATGACAATTGTTATATTTAAAGAGAATCTTATCTTTAAGAGAATGAAAAATGGATTTCAGTAGCGAGTGTATATAAGAATGCGCGTGTTTGGCGTTGTTGTACTTATAGGCAAAATTATGTGCGTCAAAGAAATTATTCACTATTAAATATGTTACTATAGAAATGTATTTTTGTAAGTACATTTGGAAAAAGCGTGATCTGAAACCTTGTGACCGTTGTAGCGTTGTGGTTAAGATCACGGATTCGTGGCTGGCGTGTCATGGGTTCGAGTCTAGTACCGCTAAAGATCCGCCATGTAGAGAGGGCCAATATACGTCAAATCTGTCGAGGCTCAAACGTGATTCCGTTGGTGTAGTGTGGAAGTTAATAGAGGACCATGGAAGTTAGGACGAGGCAGAGGGCTCAGGTGTCGTCTACGTCACAACAATAATTTAAAAATTACGAGGACTGCGCCGAGGTACAGGTTTGTGGTGCGAATTTAATATAACTCTGTCACCAGAATTTTTGCATCATATATACAGAAAACTAAGAATATAAAACTTTTTCTGTTTCCTTATGCTTTGATAAAAGTTTCAAAAAAAATTATTTAAATTTACAAAGTAGCTGGAAAATAATTCAATTTATGTTTGTATATTTTAAAGAAAAAACAGCATAGGGGCCTTTTTAATTGGCATCCATAAATCGGATATTTAAACGGTTAGTCAAACCTGTGGCTGCATGAACTGAAGAGAACTAATTTAACTCTTAATTTCTTTGTTGTCGTTCGGCAACACTTGTATTCATTCCATATTGTTTACCTTTCTGTAGAACATCGTGTTACTATGTATCTCATATGTTTTATCTAGTAACAAGCAACATTAAAATCTATTTACTCTTTTATGATTATAAAACTCGTTTTAACCAAAAGCAACAATATTTTGAACAGCATCAAAGATATTTTATATCTTTCTCTAACCCATACCACTTAGCCAAAAACTTAATTGTATGCTTAGAATTTTGCACATAGGCTGTTTTTCTTTCTCTACAGCATCGCGTTTTCTCTATTTTTTTTCGTTAATAAATACTTTTGATTTAGTTGCTGCAGTTCAAAAACTATGTAAACTTACTTATTAGTATCACTTACACCAAGTAAATTTTACTATTGTGTTTTCAATAGTTTTTTTATTCTACTGAATAGGCTATTGGTGAAAGACTAACTAATTTTTAAGCACCGTCAAGTGGTGAAAATGACGGCTGCTCTGGCACTTCACTCTCCAAACTTCCACACGACGCCAACATAAGCACTTAGAGCCTCGGTTCATTTAACGTGTGCCAGCCCCTCTACACGGGAGTGGGGTCTTCAGTGGTTTCTGTATTCGAACCCACAACTCGACAACGTTGGTAAATGACTTAAACGGAGACGTCAACGTGATGCCTTTCAGCCCTGAAATATTTAACGTGCATTAGTGTCTACATTGCGGACAAGACGAACCTGAGATTCGATAGATACAACGCAAACCACGAGTTTACTGGGGCGACTTGGCTTCCATTACCACGAATAAGGTACCACATCAGAAGATATTGCAAATGGACTGCTTAAATTAGAGTCCATGTTATGTAGTATTTGGAAGGTAAAATCTTCATTTTCTAACTTTACCATTATGCCTCAAAATCCCGACATAAGTGTGGTCCAACGTTTGGAGTGCGGGGCCAACTTAGGTGTCGTCTTCGTCACTTGACTGAGGTTCGAAATTACGAGGCATTTCATTTATGGCTCCCTCTTGGGACGTTTGAGAAAATTAATGGTAGCGTGAAAGTTAGAAAATTCAATAGTTAGCTGATTTACGTCACATCTATTCATTACAGTATATATTTACATTGAAGTTATTTATAATATTGATTTTTTTTCATTAGTTCAGAATATGTTATTTGTCACAGTTATTCAGAATATGTTGTACAGGGGGGGGGAGACAACACAACCGTTCTCTTCGGGTGTTTTCAACAGACTTTCCCTCATCTCCATGGTCTTGGGATGTGGGGCAGTTTCTTTCTGACACCTCGAATTACACTCAGATTTGCCGGCTTGCAGGTGTCCAGCCGTTGGGTTTTCTCACGGTCAAAGGTTGCCGGGGTGATGTCAGATGAGGAATGAAGAATGAATATGAATATGAAGGAATTCACGTGTGCATAGAAACGGTGTTATCCTATCCACAAAAAGAAATAAACTTAGCAATGTGACGCGGAAACGTTACATCCTTGTTGCTTTAGATTGAGTGATAGTTAATAAGCTAACTCACTCATAAAACACACAAAAACATGAAATCTCCTAAATCATATAAGAAGTTTATACGGTCCTTTCACAAATTTGCAAAATTCTGAGTCTTTCTAGTAACACACACTAAAATAGATACAATTTTATCATGAATCATAAGTGATCTACGCAATATTTAAAAAAAAAGCATATTTATCCTATTCTCAAGAATACTGATTCGATAATCATACAAATAACATTCAACATGTTTTTAAAATTGTAAGAAACATTAAATCATTATTTTTATAAATTAAGTGTCTTTAAAAATAACTAAGAATCCTGTGCTTATATTAATTATTAATGTTCTTTTAGGGAAAGAAGCATGTTTAAATGTCGAATGGACTAAATTACAGCAAGTGTTTCTAGAAATACCCAAAAGGATCGATAAGCAGTGCCCAAAAATAGAAAAAATAAGCGTTCGGTATTATTAATGTATTGTGAGGGCTGTAATCAGGTTAAATGAATATCTTGTTTTACGAATAATGCTTTGATTAGCTCCTCCCTAATCGATAGCTTTACTGTTTTCCCGATTTTATTTTTAACCGGTGTATGTTTTTCTGAACTATTTTCATAGAAACGAAAAGAAAAACATTTACAATTAAATCATTAAAAAACTATTTCTTGTTCCACAATTTTTGCTTTATACGTATATTGAATTAATGCATATTGACCCTTTTAGAGTGTTTTTAGTTACTTTGTTGTTTAGATGAAAAAATTATAAAATTATTGGTTTGGTAATAAAATCAATATTAAAATTAATTTAAATTTCATTTTTGAATTAGGTGTTAAATTATATTTTCACATAAAAAAGACTTCCATATAAAAAAAAGGATCTAAAGTATTAGTTATTTTACGATGTATAAGGGAATTTCTGTGTATATGCATTTGATGTCATTAAAGATTTTAAGAGAATGAATAATTAAGGACGAAAAATTAAGATTATTATCTGTCGCAAAAATTATAATTCAATAAAAAAAAATACCCCTGCCCGTTAGTTTCCTTAATGTTTCAAACCAAATAACATTGAAGCACATAAAAAAGAATAGAAATTTTTCTTATTTAATACCATGAATTCAAAATACAATCTTAATAAAATTATAGCAATAACAATACAATTCCTTCCTTCCTCAGTAGCTCGACAGCCCAGGGTGGGCCTTTGCCTTCTCAATAAGCCTTTCCCAGGCCAGATTTCTTCCTGCTTGTATGGGACCGCGGTAGCCCTGTGGTCAAGGTATCGGATCATGGCTGGCATGTCATGGGTTCAAACCTAGTACCCCTAAAGACCCGCCGTGTAGGGGAACGATGCACGTTAAATCTGTCGAGAGCTCAAATGTCCTCCCGTTGGTGTGGTAGTTAGGAGAGGTGGTACCAGCTCAGGTGTCGTCCCTGTCACTTGACCATGGTTCAAAATTACGCGGTCCGTCGCCAAAAGCCCTCGTGTAACTGAACAGTGTGACGTTAATATTCATTCACTCACTCATTCCTGCTTGTATTCTCTAATTCTTAGTTCTTAAAACTAGGAGATTTTTTTTCTGGTCCATTAGTCTATTTAAGATTTAGTATGCTAATTGGTTAGGCATAGAAAACTTTTTTAGTGGCGCAGTCTTCGTCTATTCTGACAACGTGACCTGCCAATTTAGTTCGTTTTATTTTGTTGAAGCTAACAATGTCAGATTCTGTATATGATTGGATAGAGCTCGAAATTTGATTTTCTTCGCCACGTTCCATTTTCCTGAATCCCTCCAAAAAATAAATCTTAAAATCTTCCTTTCGTAGATACTTGTCATGTTCTCATCTGTTCGAGACATGGACCAAGTTCCACATGCATAAAGTTAATACAGCTGTATAATTACTACAAATTTTATTAAAAATTTTGTAAATAAAAATTTTATTTAATTTTTATAAAAATTCTGATTTATATATATAGTTTTTATTTATTTTTAAAAATGTCTACAGTTTTTAGTTTTTGTATTAATTTCAAAACGATAGTCATTTTAGCATCATTTATTTATATATTTATTTTACAAATGAGGAGCATTAGCCTTGAAGCTATTAGTTCATGGGCTCTCCAAAACTTTTTAACAATATCCTCTCAACTAAAAAAGGCAACACAATTTTTCAAATGTTCCCAGATCATATAAGTTGGTTGTTTTCTTTAAACAAGTAATATCAAAAATATTATATTTCACTGGGGGATTTAATAAAAAGTAAAAGGTTTCTAAGTGCTAATCTTATTGATCGAAAAAATTTTAATCACATTTTCGGAATTTTGTTTCATTTGAGATGCATATATATCTTTCCTATACTTATTTCCTTCACTCCTACTTTGGCACTTTAAGCACTCGGTTAAATCATGAATACAAGTGACAATAACCACCCGATCCATGTTCTGACATCCTGGGGAGCTCAGTGGAAGGAAATGTGAGGATTCAAAACTGCATTCCTGGATGTCATGTTGTAAATTAATTTTCTCCTTGTACTGTTATAATAATGTGTTGAAGAAAAAATAGAGTTCTCTCACACATACTTCTTTTTCATTGTTCTGTCTTTGATTCAAAATTAAGCAGTTAGTAGCAAATGATGCCCTCAAATGTTGAAAAAGAAACGGACTTTCAATCCAAATGACGTGAAAATCACTAAAAATCCTAAATAACATCATCTTCATTGCATAAACGAATATAAACTAGTGAATATTATTATAAATAAACTTTCATTGCAGCCTAAAATTTTAGAACATGCTTTCATTAAGAGTAAAAACATTCAGCATATATAGATATTTTATCATATGTTATATTAAACAGAAATTTTTTTTCTTTATTTATATACATTAATGCTTAGTTAAAAAATAGTGCAAGGGAGAATTTACCTATTAACGTTGTACTCTGAAGCAACACGATGGCTAATGGCGACGGACCTCCTAATTTCGAATCTCGGTCAAGTGACGAGGACGACCGAATGCTACTAAACACCCACTATGTAGAAGGGCTGATACACGTTAAAACTGTTGAAGCTCTAAGTTCTCCCATTGGCGTGGTACTGAATATGGGACAGTTGGGTGTCCGCTCAGGTGTCGTCCTCGCCACTTGATCGGGGTTCAAAATTACGAAGCCCGTCACCAATGGCCTTTGTGTTACTTCAGTGTACGACGGGAATTAAAATCCCTTTTATCTGTTTTGTCATCTGAATATTCGTAGGGAATATGTTTACACTTAAAAATTATACAGAAGTGATCAAAAATGCATGCACACTTTAAGACTGGGTAATATGTTAATGCCATAAGTTTGAGATCGCATTGGCTATAAGGTTAAATTATAAGAGTTGATATTAATAGTTGACATTGGTGTTTCGATCTGTTCAATAGTAGTTATGCGAAAAATGGCCGCTGTTCTAGTTGGGTAAGTGGTTGGCGCAAGTACATCCGATTTTCGTGCAGCGAAAAAGCATTTTGAAATGGAAGAATTGAATGCAAGTTCCAGAAGCAACTATAGGGAACGGAACCATCAACACGCTTAATCACTACTCGCCTTCGCGATAAATTTGAAACTGAGGGAACAATAATGGATATGCATAAGGGACAATCAGATCGGCCACGCAAATCAGCAAGCGAAACCTATTCTGTTGCAGTGCTAGATTCATTCTCACTGTCACCACAAAAATCGACATCACAAAGTGCACGTGAAATAGACGTGGGTAGGGCTAGCGTAGGTCATTAGCCTAGTGGTTAGAGCATCGGATGCCAGACCGGAAGACCTGGGTTCGATGCTCGATGCCACCAAATACCTTCCGAGAACGTACACGGAGTACATGCTCTTAAAATCAGTGAGTCCGAAAGTCTTGTAAGCGGTCGTAGCAGTAACCATGGGTGCAGGGGTTGGAGGATATTTATCTCCCTTCCAGTTCCATGCCTAAATTGTGGAGGTGGAGATAGGTGGTATCGCCCTCTATCGTGTATGAACCGGGCCAAATCGTACTGTTACCTGCATGGTGCTCAAAGCTAAAAGCCAGGCGTGCACCTAGCCCCTTGCTATGATGAATTTCGTGGGCCTCGATCTGACACCGTCAGACAGGTGGCATTAGAAACAAAAACATATTTTGCACAACGCTAGATGGTGCTCCACCCCACTACCATACAGGTGTGCGTGTCTATCCAGATAACGTTGCACCGAATTATTGGATTGGACAAAGGACTCCGACTGAGTACCCTGCATGTTCACTTGACTTATACTTCTGGAACGCCTCAAGAACGTGGTGTACACAGAAATAAACCGTTCACATTAGAGAAACTGCGCTGTGAAATTGAAAGGGCTAATCACGCAATTCCTGCAGCTACTCTGAGAGATGTTGACAACAATGTACTGCATCATGATCAAAAATGTCTGGAGGGGTGTATTATAGCTTGAACAATTATTGTAGCCTTTAATGTAACTTTTTCATTTCTTATTCTCTCTCACTGTAATACTTATGATATAATATATATACTTTTTCTTCATCAAAGTGTGTATACATTTTTAATCAACTCTGTTTTCGGAGCTCTATGCGTAAATTTCAGAAAACGAACAATGTTTAGCTGGAAAACAAAATAAAACAATAAAGTGACAAACAAAAGCAAGCATTGCATTCTAATAAATCAAGTTTTGAAAAACAAAATAGTATTCAATTTTGTATAAACCATGGTCTTGCATATGAGTAACTTTAATTCTTAGCAATAATCTGTGTGTAAACTCATATTTTTGTCTCGGTGTTATAAACCTATACATTAAACCATTCATTCTGTTATTTATGTTTAATATTAATTTATCTCCGCTGTAATTAATTCTTAATTATCAACCATCTCATTTTGTCTGCACTAATACCTGCAATCTTCCTAAAAGGATTCATTATAACCTATTCTCATACAATTTCAAGGGTGCCCTTCCATTACCCTCCTTCTCATATCTATCGAATATCAGTCTCATGTGTCTCAGGGATTTGGATTTATTATCCGAATATTGTTTCAAAATGAATGATAAAGTAACATTGTGTTCAGTCAGAGTAATAATGCTCTGCCACCTAAGCGCACGCACCCACAATTTGCATAGATATATTTATATAGATATAGATAGACATATATATATATATATATATATATATTCATATATTGGACATAATCTTATATATAAATAATAGACAAAGGATTTCTGTTTTCATTTTTCCTCTGTTAAATAAAAGATATATGTTCTTATATCAATCTAGCAATGAAAAATCATGAAAGCCAATCATTAATACTGAAAATGAGGTGGTAATATTTAATGGATAAAGTTGATTATTGATTTATAGTTTTTTTAAAAATTTTTTACTGATAATATATTAAGTTATTTTGCCTGAGTTAAGAGTATTTAAATCACTTGCTATTTTGTTAAAATTTATACACGCCTTTCTATGGGGTCGGTAAAATTATCTTGTATTTGAGAAAATACATATAAAAACGTAAAAAAAAAAAAAAAAAAAAAAAAGAAAGAAAAAAAAAAAAATCTCATTTTTTGGTTTTTGAATTTTTTTTAAAGTTTTTTTTTCTAATGGGACTGCCGATTGGTGTTTTAGCATTGTAGACCTAGTACAATCCTCGGGAGCTGGAATCTCTTTTTTTATTGCGGCTCCCTATAGGTAGAATACCAATCGCCGCAGGTAATTTTGACGCCCAGTTTCCTCCCCAGAAGGAGCACCTGAGCTCTTGCGATGCGAAATCATACTTAGGAATGATTTTTTAAAATTTTCTTGAGCCACCCGAGCCAAACAGGCACTCAAGGGATCTTTTACATGCCGCATAATCATGCGATATGGACGCTGTCAATTTTTTGCATCGTGAAAATTCACCGACTTGGGCCGGGGTCGAACCCGCAACCTTAGGTGTAAAAGGGCAGCAACAAACCAACTTCGCAACCCATCCGGGTTTTTTTTAAAGTAGTTTTTTAAAAATTCAGTATCAGTCACACAGATCTTTTCCCATTGGTTTTAATCAATTCGTTATTGGTGACCATTGCACTTTAAAGCTACATAAGGGCTATTGGCGGTGGATTCGAAATTTTAGTCCACGATCAAATGACGAGTTGTCATCCTCTTCACTAAAATTCCTCATCATGCCAATGGGAGGAATTAGAGCCTCCGGAAATTGGACGTGGATCACTTTCTCTGCACGGCAAATTTTCATTGGCACCTGGACTCGAATCTTCAAATAAACAAAAGCAATACCGGCCACGAGTTCACGACCATGAGCACTCGGCTACCGCGGCCACCTCATAAGTCCTCGAGTGGTAGGGGAAAGAAATCATGGTTAGCGCATGTCTTGAATTCGAGTCCTAGTGCACCTGAAGACCAGCCGTGTAGTGGGGGTCATTGCCCGTTAAATCCGTCGTTGCTCAAAGTCTTTATGGTGGTGTGGTATGATAGTTTTGAGGAAGTGCCGGTCAAGTGTCATTTTCGTCACACGACCGTGGTTCAAAATTGGGAGGACTGTTTCCAGTAACCCTCGTGTTTCTTTATAGTGCGACGTTATTAAATAATCACTCAAAATGTATGTTATTTTCGTTATGCTTGATAACAAAAATATTTTTTAGAGGTATATTAATGACAATTCATTTTTACTACAGCAGTGATTCTCAAACTGTGGGGCGCGCCTTCCTAGGGGGCGTGGTAATCCCACGTGGGGAACGTGAGCATATCTAAAAGTGGAAAATAAAAGATTTTTTGAGAGAAAATATATATTTATTTACTGGAAGGAAGCAAAATACAAAATACATTATGATACTATAAAAAATAAAATACAAGTCGCGCGTTCTTATTACAATCTGTTCCAATTTAAAAATTAGAAAAGAAAATTAACATATTACTTATCCTATTACTTAAAAAAGTAACTTACTTAAAATATCTATTACTTAGAATTAATATATAGGAAATTAAATGAGTATCATGATAATTTGTACGTTTTATAATTGAGGTCGTATGCAACTTTAGCATCTAATTACATTATTATTGCATTTAACACATTGTTATTGTATGAAAGGGGACGCGATGAATATTATGATTGGAAATAGGGTTGTAAATACTGAATCACTGTACGACAGGATTGTATATTTTAATGCACAATTGGAATTAAAGTATTTTTATGACTCTGTATCATCATTACACTTATGGATTTAAAATGGCAAGCAGAAAATAATGTTGAGCATTTTATATTAACTCATCTTATTTTATTTTTATATTCTAGTTGAGTAAAGAGAACGTTTATGTGCAAATTCACTATTCTTTTGCATCCTCTTGATAGTTATTCTTTTCCTTATAAAAACAAGCCAGAAGCATATTTTGCTTTTTTAAAAACTGTTTTTATATCGATGAGTTCAAAAGGAATCCTAACGACCTATATCTTTTTTTCAGTTTATGTATTTTATCAATGTTGTCACAATGTTTTCTTTTCCATATTTTCACCCTATTTTTAAATTCGTTTCTTTCATTCATTCTATGCATCCTCTTTTATATAAAACTTTTTGCCTTATAATTCTATTCCGATAATTTCATTTCCTTTTAAAACTAGTTGTTCGTACAAAATAGTTAATTGACTTTTTAAATAAGCGTGACTATTCAACATTTTAGCGTCGTTTCTTTAAACTACTTACCGCAGTTTACAAAGAAACAAAATTCGAACTCCATTGCAAGTCTCCTAAAATTCACAGATTCAATTTCTATCACGGAGCTAATAAATTGTTTTTTTTTATTTGGGTCTACAACGGTGAGATGAATCAATTTCAGCACACGACATCAGCAGTATAAATAACGTCAGTGCATTCTTAAAACTTAAACGGCAGCTTTTGTCTGTAATGGCTCTCATCCAGAGGGTGACACGAACATTCTTCGCCAAACGATACACATCTGGAACGATTTTTCTTTTCTTTTTAGAGCTTTCCCTCGTGACCTAGGTATGTTTTGTAAACACTGTTTCTTTCTGCCAAGTGTCTACTGTATAAACAAGACGCATTGTCGGGAAATTCATTGACGTACCCTTATTGTATGAATAAGAAACGGAGAGTTTGTACGCTCGTTATTTGCTCAGAGAAAATTTTACCTTCAGAACTTATGCTCACGTCACCTCTTTTATTCGCTATGGGAACGTATAGGTTCATTTTTAGATTATTACGAATGTACATGTATATAAATCACTATATCTTATGGGTATAAATAAATGCGGAAACAAAAGTGATATTGTGACGTCAGAGAATCGTTTATAGATTTTTCGAATATTATTTCATTCCAGAGAGAGAGAAATATCAGGGTGAAATTTGTTACGTGATTTGCGGGTTTCTCCTGGGCTGAAACACGGGGAAATCACGTGTTAAAAGGCATGAGCTGCACTATATTTTTATTTGAGTTGTTTGAGTGTATGGTATAAAACAGGGGTGGACAAATAGCGGTCCACAAGCCACATGTGGCCCTCCAAGACAGTCGGAAAATCCACTTTGAACTGAGATTTCTTTCTCACGCGCGATCAAACATACGTCTTTTATTTTTCACAAAAAGGAAAATAAAGTACTTGAAAGTGTTTCTACTAAGAGATCGTCTGTAGAGTTAGCAGGACGCGGTCACAAGAAGATTTAGGATTTTAAGAAAATTGAGCCTAAATTCAATTTTGGCTCTGTTATCCTATTATTGCTGATATTGATACAGCTACAGAATGAACTTGTAACGGGTCTATATTCACGTTCTTCCTACTAATAGTCCTCTTGGGGGAAAATGAGTCTTTAAAATGTATTCTATTGAAGAAGATGTGATTATGCAAATTAAGACTTGTATATAAAGTTTAAACTTTCGAGTTGAGGGAGAGATATTAGACTGATAACGAATAGCAGTGACTGATTAGTGTGAAGCTAGGCAAGAGAACTTCGTTACTTATTTGATTAATATTAAGATTGACGATTTGGTCAATTAAGCGTTAGATTTGGATTAGAACGAAATGAATTCTCGCTGTTGATTCACAGATTTGGTAATTGGTGCATTTCTTAACTTTGGTTATTGAATTTGTGTCATTGTTGTGAATAAATAGAGTTTGTTTTGAATATGGCTAATCTTCCTTCCGACCCTCTCACTCTAATGGATGGCTCGGGCCATCCATCACAAACTTATTGACTCGCAGTGTGAAGAAAATATTTAATGCTATGACGATGACTTTTAAAAATCTTTTTCAGCCGAAATATTTCCAAGTGTGAAGAAATTTGTGGGGAAATTTTCTTTTTTATTTTAATCGACATATATTTCTGAGTAAAGTTTTTCTTGCATATTGGTAAATAATACAGATGCATGTGGACTGACATAAACTTGCAGATTGTTATGAGGATTTAAACAAGCAATCTTACTCCTGATTAAAATTTTTTTGGAGAACTGATATATATATATATATATATAAAAGATGTATTTGTCTCATTAAATTGATTCCAAAATCAAATATACTCGCGCGTAGCTATAGACGATATGAAACGAGAACAATAAATAAAATGAATACAACCGCCACTATTTCATTTAATTTATATTTATTACTTTTTATAAAGATTGCAATCATTTTATAATGTGTGTGGTGGGGACTTCCGCTTTTCTCAACTTACAAATTGTGGCCCGCGATCCCAAACAAGTTGCCCACCCCTGGTATAAAACAGTGGCGTAGCGGAGAACATTATCCACCCCCTCTTTGCAAAGTCAGATTATGGGGCCCAAACCGGATTTTACAAAGGATTGTAAAGCCATAATCTTCGGGTCCTCTAGAATCCTGGGCCACCCCACGATGCGAGGGTGTGCGTTACGCGCACTAGTATAAAATATATTTGAATAAAAAATTCTCTTGTGCTTAGTGATAGTATTTTAGATTTTTCGTTGTTTTAACGCCTGGAAAATTGGAACAGTGGCGTATATATTACGAAATAGCTTCGAGTTACAGATGCAGTGTGACAACGCGGGGGTGTAAGTTGCATGAAAATGAAAAGCGGATCAGATTTTCCTAAGGAAGAACAATCACTCATGACGAACTAAGGAGTGGGACACCATCTGTTGTGAATGATGGTCTCATCAAACAAATTGTAGAAAAAGTTGGTGAGAACCAATATCGAAAATTACGAAACAATTTCCCAATATTTCTCAGACTGTTTTGTACGAGATTATTACCGGAAAATTAGGTTACCGAAAGTTATGCGCTCTATGGGTACTAAACATTATCAAGCAGATCATATATATAAGCATATATAAATGTGTAAAGGTCATAAAATTTATAACCTAAATAAAATTCTATTTCATATTTAATATTTATTTTCCCATTTTTATATTCGCATATAAAAATAAACAGCTAATGCTTTCTTAGGAAAGATCTTGGAACCTTCCCACTCATTTCCTTTTATAGTCTTAGGTTTTACTTTCCCACGCTTTACTCCCCATTGGAAATCTAAGCTGAAAGATGATGATTTGGCACTTATTGAAAAAAATGATGCTTTCGAAATCTCTTTTTAGGAACCAATAAAAACTGTTTCTGGAAAAGTCTATGCTTCTTTTAAATCGTTACATATGCGAGGTAGAATTCAAAAGTTCCCGGACTGAGTCAATAACTTAAAATTTATTACAAATTAAATTGCTGAAACACATCCTCCTTTGAAATAAGACCCTTGAGCAACAAACACTTTTGCCATCGCTTGTGAAGGTTGTTGAAACATTTCTGGAATCTCTTTTTAGCCATGTCCTTTGATTCAGCCTGCGATACAGTTTTAATTCCATTTGTAGATTGGAATCGATGACCTTGAAAGCGACGTGCCAGTTCTGGAAATATTCTGAAGTCGCAAGGGGCAAAATCAGGCGAGTAAGGAGGATGTGCCAAAACAGTTGTTTTCGTTTTCACCCCTTCATTGTTTGAAACCTGTTCTTATGAGCCATCATATAACTGTTTCATTGTTTTTGGCAGGGTAAGAAGTATGTGGACGTCCAGAGCGTTTATCGTCTTCAACACTTCCCTTGCCTTACCTAAAATGTCGATTCCACACAGAAGCTTGCGTTCATGATAATTTATCAATGCTGTACATATGCTTCAACATTTCGTTGTCTCCGTATTATTCTACAAAATTTGATATTCACTCTCTGCTCCACAAACGTCATTTCTTTCAATCACCGGATACTAAATGCATCCGCTTACAAAATACAATGCCGAGGTGAGCTACTGACCACTTGATTTAGGACAAATAATTTTTAGAAAAAAGGAAGAACGTTTTTACACAGAAACGTTGTCGTAGTCACTCTGTTGAAAAACATTTTCACTCTGTAAGCTCAGTCCAAGAATAATTGAATCCTATTTCGTATATATATACTTAAAATTGTAAATGAAAAAAGACTAAAGACTAAAGCTAAGAAGACTAAATCGTAGATATAAAACACTTTTCGTCTTAAGTGGTTTTCTAACCTTTTCAAATTGCATGAAACCTAAGCAAGGAGTAAAAATTATTTGAAACTTACAAAGAAAATGTGTAGAAATCAATAAAATAATAGGTTGTTTAGTAAATGTTTCAAAAGTCTGAAAGAAATTCGTATAATCATATAAGATTATAAGATTCGAAGGGAAGCGATTTTGAAAGGGCGTACAAATGAATTTTTTTTTAATATTTAGTACCAGTTGCATTAAACTATACATATGCAATTGCTTTAGGAATATTAGTACAAGAAAAATTATTTCAATGCAATTTTTTTGTCAGTTGAATTAGAATATACATATTAAATTGTCTATGAATATTAATTATTTTAAGAAAAATTAATTAAATGGATTTTTTTTTGGCAAAAAATGAAGAAAAAGAATAACTTATTTTCAAAACATTTTCCTTTTATAAGAAATGCTTCTATAATAATAATGTCTTGCCTATGCATATCTAAGACTTCTAGCGGGATTTAACTAAAATTGTGAAACAATATAACTTAGAAGTGGATTTATTAATATTTTATTATATCAGAGTAGAGAAATTTTAACAAAACACCCGTTACTATTTCAAGTGATCGTAACTCTGAAAAAAATGAGAATTTTTCAGAAATATTAGTTCAACTCCAGTATAGAAGTCCTAACTACGTACAGGCAAAATATTATTTTTAAAGAAGCATTTTTGAGATAAAAAGAAAATGTTTTGAAAGTATGTCATTCTTTCTTTATTTTTACCAAAAACTTGGATTTAAATAATATTTTTCTAGACATAATATTTGTGGGACAATTTGATGTATATATTCTAATTCAACTGACACTAAATATAAAAAAAATTATTTATTTACACGCTTTTTCAAAATCAAGGTTCAGAACGAAGTTAGTCAGCTTGTATAGGCACCCTTGTTTAGATTTATTTCATATTAAGGTATTCGACTGGTTGCGACAACTTTTAAAAAAAAAAATGGAGATATGTGTGGATTTTTTTGTTGTGTGTTTAAATATTTTTAGTACATTTTAAGAAAAATATGCTAAAATTAAGGAGAAAAAGAAATAATTATAACTAAAATGGGAAAAAATGGGTAAAAATTGACAAAAAATAAGATAAACGCGGCCCATTCTGTACCAAAGGTTTATGAACAAATTTTCAATTTTTCGATTCTGATGTGTTGCTATGTTATTCATTGTTGAAATGACCTTCAGGATAAGACATTTTAATTTTTTAAAAAACTAGAGCCCTTTATCTCAGTTATTATATGAAATTGCTTAAAAAACAGTGATTATATTCACATAAGGGCCTATAAATTTTGTAATGAAACAGTGATTAATAAATGTGAAGGTTAAAACACTTCAATTATTATACAGAACTTCCACAAAAAATTTCACAGTTAATGATTTTCAAAACTTTTTTAGAAATCTCTGGCCCCATTTGATTATTTTCAAAAAATCACATTTCAAGTAAAACGCGTTTTAAAGTATGACATCTTGCTTAAAGTAATGTTCATCTGCTTTTACTAAAACACTTAAAGTTTTTGTTCTGGTGAACGGCAAATGATAAACTTGGTATTTTTATAAAGCTAATAATATGGCCTATAAAATAAAATCACAAGAAAAATTTGTCAATTTTTACAAAATTCACAATTTTAGGGTAGTCGGATACCTTAACACCTGAAAGACTTACCCACTCTTTAGCAGGTAGAACATTATTCAGTGATGACCAAGCTTTGGTACTGTAAGGACGTACGAGCATGTGCTCCGATCCTTTTATTCTTTTATAAATATTTGTCCTCTAGTTATGTATGTAAATATTTGCTTTGTTTAATAAACGCGTTTTACTTAACTAGTGGACTTAGTTTAAGAACCCCTTCTCCGTGTGTCCCATTGGATCACCCCCTCTCATAACCTTACGTTTTGTGAAAATGATTTTATTCTGCTTTTATGTGGTTCAGGATAACCAAACATATAGTTCACTTTATAATTCAGAGACGCATTCAGAATCTCGGGCCATTTGTAAAAAAGGTGTTTTTTTAAAAAATTTATTGCTAAGGGAAAGGAGTGGATTTTGAAGTGAAGGAGACTTTTATTTTTGCGTTTTTATCGCCTTTAGAACTTGCGACGACATTTTATGTTAGATTAACAATATTATTGTCACTTAAAACATTCCTCACAAGCAATGCTCTGAATCGGTGTTTTCCAAAGTGTGGTACGCGTACCCTCTGATGTACGGGAAGAGTTTGGTAGGGTTACGCGTTGCACTGGAGTTAGTTTGGGATAGGCACTGCCCTGTGCTTAGCTGCACCTAATGTTACACTCTCATGAGTCAAGTCAAAACAGTCATGTGAGGCGTGAAATGGTGCAGTGTGACACGGTGGGAATATACCTCACTTCGTTATAGACAACTTACTTCGTTAGTAGTTAGTGGCATCTCCAGGCGTCTGTGTATTTTTAACTTTTGTGAGATTTTTCTTATAGGAAATGTTATGTACTTTAGTAAGTCCCACTGATTTCGATTATTTTTTGAACTAACGTTTTTATCAAAAACATAAGTAATAAATGTTATTTATAACACAACTTTCATTTATAATTTATTATGAATAATTTTATTTCTCTTTTCTTCTTATTTTTTGTGTCCATTTTTTTTTTTTTTTTGACTAGGGGTAATCAGCGTTAGGAAAATTATAAAATGGGTACACATATGTCAAAAGATTGAGAAACACTGCTCTAAATCATCATTACTGAAGGTATTAAAATAATCTTTGCAAATTTAATCTGGTTAAGTAAAAATTTCATTTGATAGAACTGATGTTTAAAATGGCTCATGACATATGTCTCCCGTCTAAATTGTCTTCCAAAATTCATTTAAGGTTGCTCTTATTTCACCTGAGGCATGGATTAAACAATTAAAAACAGAAAATTGTTTCTACACTTCGTTTACAGATAAGGATTCATTTTTCAATTTATTCCCATATAAATTGGTAAATCCGTTTAATACAATACCAATATTCCTCTTAAAGTCCAAGAAAGTTTTACAACAAATACAAATTGCACAACTTGAAAATCGAAAAAAAGTACAAGTAATATGAAAAAAAAAATTAAGTCAATTCCTAATTATGTCAACAAAGAAGAATTTTGTTTTAGTAATTAAATTTAATTAATGAATTGATATGTGAAAGAACTGTATTAACATCAAGTGTCATCCACTACAAGTTTAAAAAATGTATTTGAATTTCAGTGAGAAAAAAGCATTTTATTAACGATTGAAATTTTGAACAATATATATATATATATATATGTGTGTGTGTGTTTCTTTTTGTAGGGAGAGAGAGAGACAGAACTGTTAGGAATTGAAAAAAGAGCTTTTAAAGCGCATAAAACTAAATAAATAAAAAAGGATGAATAAAAAAAATAATGCTAGTGAGAAGCGACAAACAACTAAAATGAGATGATATATTCAGTATAATTGAATTGTTGCATAATATGAAAATGTATTTCCGTGCTGAAGACGAAATTTTGCCATAAATATTTCGAGAGAGGAAATCACTAAAGGATATGATGTTCAAGGTTAGTTTGACAGGATATACTGTAAGCATTTTAATGTTTTTCAAAGTGATTAACATAGACATGGAGATATAATTTATAAAGGACTGATGAACAAGAGAGACATTTTAGAAAGAAATTATGGAAGAATTTAAAAAAATTGAAGTTCAAGTAACGCTAACGAAATTGATTTAAGAAACCATAATAAAATTTAACCTAGAAAATTATATTAAAAATATTTAAAAAGTATTGACTGTTTACCCCTATTGCTGAGGAACACACACCGAAATTTAATGAGCCAAAGTTGCCAAAAATTGTAGAAAATGCAAAACTATTTATAAATAAACAGTTTTCTGCCTCTGTGATTACTAGTTTCACACAATTCTGAAGTAAATCAAAATATTATCTGAGCTATTAGAGTTATCATTTTTGATGGTATATAGGAATGTGCCAACTGAATCCTTAAACTGTAAGGGCAAAGATAAGGGAGAATTAAAAAAAAGTATATTATTTAATTTGAAAAAAATAAAATTATATTTAGATTTAAAACACTATGATAAATATTATTAATAATATTTATTATAATATTAATCTTACTAATATTTATTAAATATTCCTCACTTTCTTGCCTTTTTATGTGTCATATAAAAAAAATTCAATAAAGGCTTTATAATAATCAACTTAAAATCGAAAACAAACAAATTATGAAAAAAGCCCATTCTATTGTTTTAGAAAAAAAGAATAAGATGAAATTCCGCCTTTAATAGCTCTTCAAAAAAGTAAATAAATAAACACGGAACAAAACTCGGCATTTCATTGTCGAGAGAATATGTAACGAGTTTCAAAAATGTCATAACCGCAGAAGCGGAGATATTAGGAGAATTATGCATTCATTCATTCTACTTGAGCTTTATTCGTTCTCCTCCACTAGGAATAGAAGCAGACGATTCTTATAATGTAAATGGTTCGGCCCGTAGTTGTACTTATTCTATTGTTGGAGGCATTTTTTGGATTCCGCGTTTGATTTTTTGGAAGAATCAAGAACAGCTGACAGCGAATATTTTCTTTTTTATGGTTATTGACGTTTTAGTGAAAGATTAAGAGCTTATTTTATCCCTTGTGACGTAATACTTAAGAGGTGTTGCCAGATGCCATAGAGAAAAACATCTGCATTTGTTAGAATTAGCTACGAGTAAAGGGATTAACTGTTTTTGTAATATTATAATGTCCATCGAATGGGAATACTTTATAATTAAACTCTCAGTTGAAAGTTATTTTTTAATTCTATATGGAGTACTCGAAAGCAATTTTTTTGCAATTGTTAACGAAACAATAGGCATTTTATTAAATTAATAGTAAGTATTATAGCTTATAATTTTTATCCAATCGAAGTTTGTGCTTTATAAAAAGGAAAAGAAAGATTTCTAAATATTACTGATTTCTTTTTCATTTGCAATTAGCTCTTTTTGAGTATATTTTTAGAACATCACAAATGTTTCGTAACGTTGTATTTTTTTATAGATGGTTAATCTCTAAATATTGTTCCACATGTAAATTTCGTGAAAGAAAAAAATACTCAATGTACGTTACCTTGATTTAAAAAAGAACAACAAAAAAATTATTACTTAAAATTTTGATTTTATGAAAAGTTTTTTCACTAGTATAGAATATCAAAAGGTTTTATAATATAAAAAAAAATTCTAAAACTTAAAAATATTTATTAAATTAATAATAACAAAAATATAATTTTCCATCCTTTCAAGAACTGTACTCGTCATGTAAAAAATAATAGGATCAATTTTGCATTATTTATACAGAAAAAAGATTAGTTTAAATCTATGTAATTTTTCAAAGAGTGATGTATAATGGACTACATTCATGATGGTCACATAACAAATACAATCAAGTGTTTTCCATTTAATTCTATAATGTTATTAGACTGTTACTTGTTCCATTTGTACAGTTTAGCTATAATTAAAATTTGACAATTGAGTAGAGATGTTCAAGTATTAAGACTCTTCACAAAGGCTTTTAAAATTAAAAAAAACCTCTTATATATTACGTATACTTTTAAAACAAGCACGTTTTGTTTGCCTATTAGCGTTATTATTATTATTGATAAATATATACTTTTTAAAAAAAGTTTCTGCAAAAAGCAAAAGTTGGCAACAGCGAACTGATTGCTGAAAACACATGATTGCCGTTATGTAATTATGACGTCACTTGCATTTTGCCCTCTCTAATTGTCTGTTTTGATATTTTACATAGTAATATTTAAAAATTCTGAAATTTTCTGTAAAAGTAACTATTTCTTATATATAAAAATATTCTCATTTCTTATATATATTTAAATAAAAAATACATGAAAGGTTAGAGATTTTCGCGTTAAATATGATTTTGATTTCTGTGAAAACTATTCTTGGGTATGTTTAATCTACGCAGGAAGAGAACAGAGAGAAAAGTACTGTGAAATCGCTTAACATAAAACAGCAGAGATTGAAATAATTTTCGTGTTAAAGGATATTGTAAAAAAAATCATATATCAAACAAAATTAAGACAATAAGAGTTTATTTTATTTACTTAGATACATATATATGCATTTATTTAACACAATTAATGAAACAAAAGTATTTACAAGAACTTAAATAAATTTATAATACAAAATTTTCAAATTTTTTAAAAAACAAAACATTTACTGTGTTTTTGGAAACTAACCTGAAATTTTTCTTTGCATTGTTTTTCTAGCATCAAATTCTCAACAAATTGTTTGATGTTGCCCATTTTGTTATCCATTTAACCATTGGAATGTGTGTCTAAATAACTGCGCATACTTTAAATGATACTCCTTATTTCAGATGATGAGGGAACAGGAGTTGCATAATTCATTTCATTTTTATAGTTGGAATCTGCATCAATGATATTTTTTAGTTTTGAACAAACTCCAAAATTCTTTGTCTGCCATAACTGGGGCTGTACACACATTATATCATCATCATATACTGAAATGAATTCATCTAATAGAATAGGACAGTCCAATTCGACTGATGTGTTTCGTATTTTGTTCATTCCCTGAAGGGAAATCTTTTTGTTTTAAGAGAAAAAATGCATGAAAATACGTAGTACTTTGTCGGGACCATTCTATTATTTCGTTTCAACCAATATTTCTTCTTAAGCGTTTTCGTGTTAAATGAATTAAACTTTATATGCTCTACTTTTTGAAATAAACGAGCCATAACTTGAAGGAGACAAGCATTAATTAACTGTTCGCTAATGCTGAACTCAAAAACAACAGAAGCCAATTGTTGACGTGGACCTCATAATATTGAAGCATGTTGAAATGTTGAGGACAAACTAGTGCGTTTTACTTCAAGCTCCAAATTTATACACCATACCAAGGCAAGGACTTCGAGCATCGGCATATTTCACGGGTATCATTCCTTGTATACGGCGTGCCTTTTGGGGCAACAGGAATCGAACGCACGGTATAATAGAAACAACAGGCAAACTTGGAAAATCATTATAAAAATTTATGGAACAAAAAGTGTCAAGAACTTTAAGGAGGTCAAATAATTGTATGCTGTACTTTTAGTTTAACTTTTTTAAACTTTTAAAACTTTTACGAAAATTTTAAAAATGTGTTTCGTTTAATTTTAATATATTAATAATTTTTTTTTCAAATTTCGCTGTTGGAAATTTGAATGAAATCACTAAATTCGATCTCAAACAAACAATATAGCAGCCATAATGTAAAAAATATGTTTATTTGTGCAATCTTATTCATTTCTTTAAAATTTATTCTGCAAGTGTATAAATATAATTTTTTACTTATCCTTAAGAAAAAAAAATGTTTAAAGTATTCGAAATTTTTATTCTGTAAAATCTCATTTTCCTACTAAGAAACGTTATTTCTTTATTATCATATACATTAAAAGTAATATTTAAAGTGATATTTTTCTTTAGTTTTTATTTAAATTGAAATTTATATAACCAATATGCTATTACATGTTATACAAAAAACAAGTTCCTAAAAATTAACCGCATTTTTTTAAAAAAAAGTATTAATTGAAATGCAATACCACGGCT
Organism: Trichonephila clavata; assembly: GCA_019973975.1. Classification (NCBI taxonomy): domain Eukaryota; kingdom Metazoa; phylum Arthropoda; class Arachnida; order Araneae; family Nephilidae; genus Trichonephila; species Trichonephila clavata. The sequence continues at coordinate 24,608 of BMAO01024855.1, forward strand.
TTTTTCATTGATATTTTTATTTAATTAAAATATTTTTCATTAAATAAGATTTTATTATGCAGTTTATTGAAAGCACTATATTATGTTTTTTCTCAAAAAACGTTATTACAAGTAGAACAGGAAAATATTTGATAATTCCCTTCCTGTTTTCATAAATGAAGGTCGTAATAAAAAAAAAACATTATCAATTTTGATAAATACTACAATGTTTTCATTATTTGGTCCGTTTGTACTGGATCCAATGGATCTTTCGTCATTTTCTTTCATGTCGTTAGTTAAAGTATCTGGTACAAATTTAATTTTGGTCAAAAGATCTCGAATTTAGAAACTCCAAGGAAAATAATTGTATTTCAGTGTTTGTTAATAAACAATTTATATAAAGATCAATCGTGTTAATGATAAAATAAAAAATTAAAGAAACTACTGTTACGTTATCATTGAAGGAGCATCTTTAATATCTTTGAATTGATGTTCGAATGGAAATAAGTATGCAATACAGTAATACCCCGAATTTATACGATAGGTGAGGCCGAGTGATAACCACGTAAGTTAGGGTATAATTTCGCATATAAATACCTGTAAATTATTTTAGTTGGGACCGGAGACGAAAGAAAATAATAATTTAGAGCCAAAAAGTTTAATAAAGTCCCAGGTAACAGAAATACAAAAACGCAAACAGAAATTATTTTGATGTTGAAGGTTTAATAAATTCTAATAAGTAGTCTGCCGGTTCAGAGATTTTTTTTTCGCCTGTAAAATTTATACCCGTAGCATGCTAATCTTTTTTTTTTAAATTTTGTTTGTAAAATACTATCTTTGTTTGAGTACGTATTTCCTAAAATTTGCAACCCTTTTCTAATTAAACTACAGCCTTCTGTTAAATTACCAATCATCATACGATCTTCTAATTGAACTGGGTCTAAGGACTCAAGTTCTTCATTATCTTGCTCTTGCTCATATATTTCTACAAGCTCATAAATTGTCAGCTCCTGAATGTGGGAATCTAGCAGTTCTTAAGCGTTCATCATTGTCCACTTCTAAATTTATCTGGTAAAATTGACAACTTCTTTAATCAAATTACTAATTTCATCAAGCTCTGGCACTGACTCCGCCTAAATTTCAGCAATGGGAAGAAAAGGAAAAAGACGAATCGAGAGATTTGAAATGGCGTAACTCCGAACTCGTGTAAGTCGAGGTATTATTGTATAGCCAATCTGTCATGGTTGAGAATTCGTAGCCAGCGTTATTCCTGTCGAGTCAGGGGCTCAAGTCCTGGAGTCTCTATAGACCCATCGGGTACAGGGGTTGATCCCCGTTAAGTAAGTAGAGGCTCAAAATCCTCACGTTAGTGGATTGAAGAAATTTGGAGAGTAGGCTGCTCGTCATTTGACAAAGGTTCAAAATTGCGAGATCTGTTAACAATAATCCTCAAAAAATGGTACGTTAATAAACAACCAATCAGAAAAAGGATGTCTCTCCCAAAAATATATGATGTACAATTAAAGAATGGTGTTGTTGTTGTTACTTATGCCACCCTATCGTCGTGGCAATAACATCAGATCAAGGTCCACGAATATTCATCGCGACAAGGACTAGATTGCATGCCAGTAGTTAGCCGTAGCTTTGAGCACCATACAGGTGACAGTACGATTTGCCTCGGTTCTACCCCAATTTTGAGGGAGAACACCCTGGGGGTAATAAGGGGCCTCCCAATAACCTCGTGAGAGGACTTGCGATTCGACGGCTATTTAGAGTACCCCCATGCCGCGAAGGCACTATACATTTACAATTATCCATGCCTTTTCCAGGACTTGAACCTAGGCCCCATGGCACAGCAGTCAGCGTCCCTAACCACTATACCGGATGGGCATCATTAAAGACGTACATTGTATATAAACTATTAACAAATCCGCTGCCAATTTTTTCTTTTCTACATCTAATTTCAAATCACTTCAATATACAGCAGGGGTGTCAAACTCATGACCCGCAGCGAATGTATTTGCGGCTCGGCCAATATATCGGCACGCAATAATATGTAATAAAATAAATAGACATAGAATAAAAATAAGAGAGGTAGAATTCTCTAAACGTTTTTAATAATTAATTAATTTATTTATTGCTTTTATTAAACAAAATGTGCCCATTTATATTTTGAATATACAACAACTACGTAAGTACAGTACCTACGTTTCTTTGAGTATTGACTTTTTTTTTTGCGTCTCACCTAAAGTTTTACCTTCTTTTTTTGTTCCAAGTTAGCCTTTGAATATGACAACTTTGATATACAGCAGTAGTTCTCAAATTGTGGGGAGCACCCCTATAGGAAGGCGTGATGATCCTACTTAAGGGGCACAAGCATATCAAAAAGTCGAAAATAAAAGATTATTTTTTAAAAAATTATTTATTTACTGAATGGAAAAGTAAAACAAAATACATTCTGACAAATTAAAAAGAAAATGAAAATTCAAACTGATAGACTATACTTATAAATGTATCAGAACTGCACAATGTATTTGATAACTAATTTATCAAAACTAAGTTAAGATTAAGTTTAATAATTATTAGTGTTGGAAATGTGGAAAAGTATACGAAATACTTTTGTTTTCAGTGCAGAAAATTTCTCGTCCACCCCTGCCTAAAATTCAAAGAGTAGTTTATTACTAAGTTGAATTCTGATTTCGCCACTTGACGTAAAACCTAGGAAGATTTCCTCTTCGCAGTTGCGTTGAGTTCTGTAGCAAAGCTCCTGGTGATCTTAGTATCTCTTGATCTTAGTATCTTTAGTTAAAAATTATTTTGCAATAAATTTCAATTTAAAAACTTGAAAGAAAAAGTTACATATAATACTTATCCTATTAATCAAAAATATAACACTTAAAACATCTTTTACTTAATTGTAACATATTTAAGGGGGTCCGGCGCTTCCAATAGGAGCCCATGTTAAATTATGTAAGTTTATGTACTTTTTTCTCAGAAACTACTTGCTTCTCATAGATAAAATTTTTACAGTAGGTTATATGTACTATCAATAAGACTTTAGTGGAGGGTTTTGTCTTTTTAATAAAAATTTAAATAATTATGAATTTTTAAACAAATGTCCAATTTTCTCCCCCTAAAATTTAGTTTAAAAAGACGTTATCTAAAACGGTTTGCTAGATATATCTTATCCCCTCTATGTAAATGTGTAAACATGTTGAAAATATACTAACTGAAAATTTGAGAACCCTACATTAATTAGTTTCTGAGAAAAAGGTACATAAAGGGAAAAATATTACATTTTGAGAAAACAGGCTTTAAAGTAAAAATTTGTAATTTTTGACGATTTACCTTTTTTAATTCTTTCCAGAAAAATATGAAACATTTTCTTTGCCCTCTGCTTCTACAAAAGACTCTTCTAATTTTCTTTTTTTAAAATTATTTTTAGCAATCTAGCCTTTTTTTGTATCTCAAGATGCTTTCGTTGGGCTACACGAATCCTACGTGCATCTAATTTCTTAAAGCAGGGCACACAATTTAAACCTGCTTCAATACCACAATGTTTTAAAATGATTAATTTGGCTACATGACCCATATTGAATTGTGCAATTGCCATGTTTACCCCTAATTTTAGAGTTTTTAACTCCAAAAACAGATTTTGGAATGACTGACCATATTGTATTATTAACTGACTCATTGGGGTTTTGAGTCTTTCCATGTAGACATTTTTTTAATAACCTAGGATCAGCTAAATCTCTAAAAATTGGCTTAGTTTTATTCATGAGGGAAGATGGCACATGGGTGTGTTTTTTATGGTAATAATGCTTTTCGTTAAATTCAGCTTTTGCTGTTTGAAACTTGCACCATGAATTTGTACCCGCGGGACACAATCCATGTTGAGGGCTCTCATTTGTAGTCAAAAGATGGAAATAAATAGCCCAAACAGCAGTTTTCATGTTGTGTAAATCATTGATATTGTTTCTAGTGGCAATACCATAATACATCTGAATATTTGAAATTAAAATGTCGTTGAGTCGGTTGTGTCCACTTAGGCTTCTTCCATCACTTAATTTTTTTCCTTTCGAGTTCCAAAAGACGGGTACCCATACGCTTTTGGATATGCCCAACGCACCTTAATTTTTCCACTTGAGTGTCATAAAGATTTAGGGCAAGTATTGATGAAAAAACTCTTGAATCTCCATCGCCCAAATATTTTGTGTAACGAATACCATAATGAGCTTCGGATCTTTCAAGTATCGCCGTTACACCTTTCACTTCCATAGGTCTCCACTTGTTCCACTATAGTTGGCAATACATGATGGTTCATGAACAGAATTAAATGAAGTTTTGCACCGACAATGTTTCGAAAACACTTCAAAGTCAATAACTATTCCAGTATCGACACTCGTAGCTGTAACAATACCATTGAGGAACTGGTATCCTCTTTTCTGCCATGAACCATCTAAAGCAACATCAATGTCACGGCTACCTTCTATTCGTGTTGCCTCCTTAACAGAATTTCTCATTGAATTTTCACAAGCTAATTTAGAAGAGTCGAACAACAATTCTGTAAAAGTACGGAATTTTTTAGGTGGAGATGTCAAATTTATAAGTCCACAAGATGTTTCTGCAGCTGAACGACCTCTTCCAATAGATCTGAAAGCAAATACCAATCTGATATTTGAGTGGAAAAGTTTAGTTTTATTCTTCAATTCAGTTGGCATATGGAAACTATGTTTTTTTTGTGCAAAAACTACAACAAAGTTCCATGTAATACACAATTCCAACTCTTTTAGAAGCCTCCAATGAGATGAAATGGCCACAGTTTTTACAAATAGCAAAGTTCAATAAAGCTTTATTCAATAAATTTAATTCTATTAAAACATTTTTTTCATTACTTCCTTCCATATCTTCATATAAACTGTTGTTTGAAATAAGTTTTCGCTTTGAATCACTTTGAATAACAGTTTCTGTGCTGTCTGATGTAATAGCTGGAACATTTTGAGCACTCAGTTTTTGAAAGCCGACATTTTTGAGTTTTTTTAAATATTTTTTAGATCTCCCCGCAATTTTGTCGTTAATAAAATACTGATAAATAATTTAATGTAAAACGTGGATTAAGCAGAAAAAAATCACAATTAGCAAGTTCAAGCAAGAATAATCCCATTTTACAACAAACCAAACGGAAAAAAATAACTGTGCTGAGTTGTCTTTTCCTTTCTTCAAAGAAAAATCGTTTTATTTATGCGTAAAACAAAGGTTATACTAATTGTAGACAAAACAAATCGCGTTGTCATCGAAAAATTAAGCATGATGAAAGATAGGTGCTCCTAGAGGAGCACCTGTCACACGTCAAGGAAAGTGGCTTCCCTTTAAAAAATAAAAATACTTCTAATTATTGTATTTCCATATATCATTTTAAGCAGAAATGTTTGATCTTTTCAAAAATATAAAAAAGTCAAAATCGATCATTTTTTAAAAATTCATGTGCCGGACCCCCTTAATACTTATCTTGATAATTTGTACGGTATATAATTAAGGTCGCGTTTTACAGCTTTCGAGTCAAAGTACATTATTATTGCATTCAATATATTGTTATTGTATTAAGGGGAAGGAGAGCGCAATGAAAATTATGATTGAAAATTGGGTCGCAAACATTGAAAGTTTGAGAAGCACTGATGTACAGTATTGAATTCTTAAGTTTTGTGAAGTATTTTAATTACTTTATTATTATTGTCACTTGAATTATATAGTAACAAATTATCATTTTTGTAAATATTATAATACAAACTTTTTATTAGAGGGTGTATTTTTATTTTCTCCCATTCTTTGGATCGTATTTATATCTCCCTACAACTGTGCGATGACCTATATTAAAAATAGAAATACATGTGAAGTAGGATATCCTCCTTGACAGGGTGGTGATCTAATAACAGTATGTATCTAAATTTAGGAACACTTACTGAGTATAAAGTTTTATATCTCTGAATGTTTGAACGAGAAACGATTTCTGGTTTAATATTAGAAGAATTGTTTCTTTTAAAAAATCCGATAAAAAAACCGTTGGGGGTAATTTTATTATATTTGAAGCATCTATTTTCTTGATATTCAACCACGTAAAAGGTAATAAATAAAATAATAACATCCACTACGATAATTTTTAAGAAAACAATTTAATTATATAAAGTAACTAATTATTTATAAAAAAGATAAATCAATAACATATACCAGTCATGAGTTTTTTCGAAATAATTGCATTTTTGTAAAAGAAAATAGAACATTCTGAGTTTTCTATTCCACATTCTTTTTAATTACATCCAATAATCGATATTTTTCAATTATTTCCAGACGTTTACCGAATAGATGGATTTTTCCATCTTTGCAGGAAGTTGTTTTCTAAATAGAATTAGATGGAAAATCGATTAATCAATTATTACATCTTTCAGATATGTCTAATAACAAATCTCCTGACATTTATTCTGTTAATAAAATAATATGCAACAAAAAATCATTACCACTGAAGATAAATACATTTTTTAGATTGAACAGGAAATATATGAAAAAAAGAAAAAGAAAAGAAAATAATTATTTATAAACAATTGGGAATCTAATTAACATTATTGGCTTTTATTTATATTACATACGGATCCAGAGCCTATTTTGTATAAAAAAATTTAAGTCATGATTAGCAGAGAATTATCTATATATCTGCTAAATTTGTGAGTTAGATAGTAAATGTTTTTCTCATATGAAAACAGGACCACGGTAGCCTAATTGTCAAGGTTACGGACTCGTGGCTGGCGTGTCCTGAGTTCAATTCTTGTACCGCTGAAGACCGCCGCGTAGAGGAGGCCGATGCACGTTTAATCTGTCCAGGGTCCCCAACGGCCTCCCATGGGTGTGACGTGAAATTTAGGAGAGGGAGTGCCAGAGCGCAGGGGTCGTTCTCGTCACTTGACCACGGTTCACATATTCTGAGTTTGTTGCCGATAGCCCTCGTGTTTTTTTACAGTGCACGCTCCTAATTATATGTATATGCATGAATATTCTTCTCTAGGGTAGGCATTTCCAGATTTTATATTATTTATGTACCAACCCTGCCTATGGTTACTGCAACACACACACACACACACATATATATATAATATATATAAAATATATATATATTGATATGTATTCCCTTAATATTTAGAAATTCGATATAAATTTCGATCAATTTAATTTTCACATGATAGTTATGAATACAACAAAATAAAAAAGTGGTGATTTTTGCTCTCGTTTATGTTTGATCATTGTATAGATTTTATTATATTGGCCCGTTATTCTTTTCCCATTTCCTTCACTGAAAAGAAACAGAAGTTATGCCGTGCAACTTTAAATCTACATCAGAGCAATTTGATAGTATCTCTGTGTACATTTCAACCGAAAATGTGAGTTATTTTCATTATTTCAGTTTCAAATATTTCAAAAATTGCACACGAAATATTTTAATTTTGAATATAGTTCACGAAACATCAGTCTTTATGCAACGCATATTTGATTTATGAATGCTTTTCTTCTCGACACATTTCTGAAGGGAACTTTTTAAATATAATTTTAACGAAAACTGTTATTTAAATAATTTTATTGTGAAATTGGGTTTAACGAAATCCTTGTATTATTTATTGTGTTTTGGCACTTATATTGGGTGACCATTACAGCATATATACTATATGCAAGCATAAATTATTATTCGGATTAAGCTTAAATTATTATAATTGGATTGTGGTATAGTTTGCAATAAAAAAGGGGCGAGGAAGAACAACTTTTACAATTTTTTTCATAGCCGGTATTGGTAGCTCTATGTTATAAGATAAAAAAATTTAAACTATTATTATAGAGGATGAATTAATTACTTATATAATTTACATAGTTAATTAATTTCTGACATTGCATTTTCCCATCAGGTAGTCCGTTTATACCAACGTATCTTATTTTGAATTGCAAGTTAGTCTAAATTTCAAGTTTTTTAAGATGCTGTCCTCAGTTCTAAAGCATTTATAATTTTTCTGATTCAAAAAATATCTAAAGTTGAAAGAAATTTTATTCTTAAAAAAAAACGTAAATTATTATTTACACTCACGGAGAACACAAATGAATTGAAAATGATTACCAAAACTTTTACATGTTTGGATTCTTCATGTCTGAAAACCCTTAAATCCAATTTGTATGCAATTTTTTTTTTAAATCAGGAAATATTGAATTTAGTAATAAAGAACAGATAAGATAATATACGCAGACTTAAGGGATCGTATAGTAAATTATAAATATTATTGATTGATCCAATAATCACGCATTATCAAGAAACGGGAAATAGAGTATGAATTTACTTTTATTTTTGCTTGTCATAGCAATTTTTCTCAAATCTCTCTGGAACTTATAACTGGCTTCAAATATAATTTAGAATATAAACATTTCAAAAAAGTGTTGAATTTCTTGTAGAATTTAACTACCGTAAAATTCGACGTATAACGCGCACTTTGAACACAAAAAATAAGATAGAATATTACGGGTATGCGTTATGCCCCGGGTATAAAAATGAGAGCTTTAAAGATTAAAAAAAAAAAGATGAGCATAGAAAAAAAAATTTTGATTTCTGCATAGATCAAAATAATGTTTATTTAAAAGAAATGACATTCCTTATGAATTTAAGGGGTTGTAGTTCTATTTTTTTCAAAAGCTTTGAATAATACCTCGAACAAATGACTTCAGAACATAAGAGCATGGCGCACTCACATTTCAGGTTTCTTCGTAAAAAAGGGGGTGCGTGTTATACCCCGCGAATATACCTAAAAATTAAAAATTGCAGCTTAAAAGAATGGGTATGGCGTATTCAGCGGTGCGCGTTATACGCCAGATTTTATGGTACTTTAACGAAATACATTAATCCATTCATACCATAAGTTGTACAGCTGCTAACGATAATTATACAGAAGTTTTTTTGGGGGTGGGGGTCCTTTTCTGTATGACGACTGTACATTCAATCGCAATCACATTAAAAAATTTAAAAATATTTACTTAAAAATTTTTAAAGAAAGAACACATGGCAAGAAATCAAAGTACTTATCAATCTTATAGTCAAACTTGCATCTATTTTATAGGAGATTTTAAAGCAGAAGGTTGTTTATTACTTGCCTTTATGTTTGCGTAAGTATTGCTTAAGTTTTAACTACTTATTCACTTCTTTGAAAAAACTGTAGGCTTTTAAGCGTTTTAAAATGCTTTCCATTTAAAGCAAAAATTTCCCTGCAGTAATCTTAAGAATAGATTTGAAACAGTTTTTTTTTATTCCTTGACGTTAATTGTATATAAGCGTAAAACTAATTGTTACGTTGATCGGGGTTCGAGGATTTTATGTTAATCAGTTGTAAAGAGCAAGACAGTTCTTCAGTAGCGATGGAAATTTATTGTTGAAAAACAATAATTGAAATAAAGGATACAGTACTCAAATTCGCTGAGTAAATATCAGGAGGTTTTCAGACCTACTGCAGCGCACAGACACAACAAACAGTGTTTAAAATGCAAGTGTGTTAGGATAATTCGCTAACGGTCACTCGTCCTATTCAACAGCCGAAGTAATAACTAATGAGTGGTTGACTTTTCGCGGTCAAAACAATACCAACTATGCAACTGTCAAAACAAGACAAACTCAGTTTCGGCGAGCGACTCCCTATTTCTAGCCTGCACGGAATTTTCTCGAAAAATCCGTTTACGTCATTGATCGTGACATTAGTAGATTTCTCTTATAATTTCCAGAAGAGTCCATATGATCACCAACTCACCAAATATGGTTGCTAAGTCGCCAAAAATGATGCTAATTTGGCTATATCAGCAAAATTTCGCCAATTTTTTATTGTGTTTTGCCATTATAATCTAAGGAACAGCGTTGCTTGCGAATATTACAATTTTAACATAAAATAAATACAACAGAGAGTAATAATAACGTATTACACATCCAATTATTTACACTATTCTATACATCCATTACACAAAATTTGTAACATATTTCTTGAGTTTTTTTTTCATTCTTTTTTTTAGGAAATCAGATTAAGACAGAAAAAAAGAAGGAAATGCTTCCAAACAGAACAAAAAAGCATACACTGATGAAAAGTGTCATTACAGTTTGCAAAAGCAAACTCAGAAATCACGCGTGTCCCTTGAACTACTGCGGCACTAGGTCATCAGAATCAGTCTCATACTATTACATTTTTGCAATTTCCATCAAATTTCTTGTGCCAATACACAGAAGCACTTTGATTTTTTTTTATAAAATATCTTTCCTAAAGAAGTTTTAAAGAAAATTTCTTTCTCAATTCGGTATCACTGTGAGTGTATATATAATCAATTTCTTTTTTCATATTTACATTGTGTAATTGGAACTTAGTACAATTGTGAATATATACTCTATTAGCTATGTATAATTTATACTAAATCGAATTTCAGAATAAAACGATTCAGCCTTCATTTTTATTAAAATAAAAACTTTAAAAAATGCAGAGTTTTACTCAGAAATGTGTTAGTAGCAAAAACATTTCGCATCAAATATCATACATACAAGGTACTCTAAAGGTGTTTATCGGTCATTGAAGCCAGTAACATGAAGAAAGAACGTGTGCTTACATTGCGCTTATCGTGAAGGGATTTTATGGAATAATATTGTCAATGTTAATGTTGGCAATTACTCGGAATAGACGTCACCAATACATGTTCTCTATAAACAATAAGCGCAACTAAATGGATAAAAATTCGTGAATTATTCTTGAAATATTAAATATCTCATATCAATATATTTTTAAAGATTTAACCCTGAAATAATGAACAATTCATTCACATTTTCATTGAAATATATTTGGAGATATTGGACTGCCGTGATATTTGTGTAAACTTCTCAATGTGTTATTTCTGAAGCTAAATTTTCTATCAAGAACGTTTCGATGGTAAACGTTGAAAAATCTTTGCTATTTCCGTATGATTAAGGCATATAAAGATATGACAACCCAGCTCTTCAATGATAATTACTGCCTTAAATAGAAAATAAAGTAAAAGTATACACGTCACACCATTAGAAAATGTAACATTTATTATTTGTATTATTATCACACGATCGTGACGTCAAATGTATCGAGCCAATTTTTAACGGAAGCGTCCATCCGTAAACTAGCGGAATTCTTTACTCATACGACGGACGCGATCTAGTACATAAATTTCATAGGGCGCTAACTTTCACCAATCAAAATAGTAACACCTTTCTGTCAAAAAAATTGAAACATCGAATTATGCTTAAAACATATTGTTTAAAATTTTATATGCTACATAGGCATGAGTTTTTTTAAGTATTTGTAATTTGCTCATATTGAACGTAGATACTCAAAATGGTTATTAGGAGCCTAAGGGAGTCCTTATGACTGCTGAGGAAGTCCGGGGTCTATTAAAATTTTGGCGGCTCGTGGGCAATGGTAAAGGGTCTGCAAAAAGTTTAATATGGAGTAAAATATTTGTGATCATTTCCATTATTGTAAAAGTTAAAATAAATTAGTAATAATTTGTACGCATTAAAAAAAGTTTAGAGTAAAAATCAAAAATTTTACATTGGTACATAGAATACTAGTAATGACAAGTATCGTTCGATAGAAGTCGGTCCGATCTGGGGGCGGCAGTCTATACAGGTTTAAATAGGAACGGAATCTCACTGCCACAAGCATTAATTTGTATTAAAATTTAACAGTATAAAAGAGTCGTTTATCTAGACAAAGTTTAGTTTTGTTTTGTTTGTGATCCCGAGATGTGAAGTGAATTCAACAAATTTTCTTTTGTTTTGAACGGATAAAGCAGTATTCTTCTTTGTATTGTTAAAGTATGTAATAAATATAATGAATATCCAGTACATAAATTTGTTAACCAAAGCTATATTTTTGTTAAAGTTAATTACCATAAAATAGCTTTATTAGAAAGTATTTATCACTATAATTTTAGGACATCAATGTTAAATTTATAATTTTTCAATTACGCATAGTAATAGATTTATTTCACTTGGCGGGAGTGGGTTCATGGAAACATTTTGGGTATCAAAAGGGGTCAATGGGCACAACAAATTTAGGGACCTATGGAATAGAAGCAAACATGCCTTGGATATCATATTATACTTCAAATTCTATTGTAACGCAAGAAATTATGTTAGTTTATCTAGATCGTATTAGCATTCTATATTAAAATGAGACTTTTTTTGGAGGGAAAGAATTCAAATTAAATTTTTCGTCCATTTGTGTGTGTATTAAATAAATTTTCTTTATTTAAACATGTTTACTTTTAAGATGAAAAACTGCGTAGAGTGTGTATTAAAAAACTGTATAACTGGTTCACCATTTCATTTCTTACCATCGCCAATTTTTTAAGACTCTTTTACAAGCTCTTCAACATTTTGAAAGTTTATCAACTACTCAAAAAAGACTATTGTCTTAAAGGTTGAAGTTGATTTAAATGGTGGTTGCGAAAGCGGTATTTTTTTTAACTAACCCTCCTATTTTTTTTAAGAAAAGAAGTTTGGGGAGGAGAACGCAATTTTGTTAAATCTTTGGAATAAGATTCAAATGTATTTTTTTCGCTTACTTAAAATTCGTTAAGAAGTAAAATAAATAATTATTTTCAAGAAATGAGACAAAAGAGTTTGAATAAATAAATGAAAAATTAATTTTTTTAACGCTAGCAATTTTTTTTCTTTAGTTTTAATTTATTTTTGCATTTGCTATAATTAAATATTCCATATACAGTTTGACACCGATTTAACGAATCGCGATACAGCAAATTTCGTGACTTAACGAATTTTTTTCTCCCTATCAAAATGGAGGCAAAAATCCCTACTTAACAAATAATAAACATTGAATTAACAATTTATTTCAGCAACAATAAAATATTGTTTTTATTTTAGTTTGGATTAGAAAAAATCAAATATGTTTTCAAATAACATATCCTTTTTGTCCGGAACAGAAAAACTTTTCTTGTAAGCAGCAAAATCGTAAAAGAACTCTTTCCATTCAGAAATCAAAAAGATTTTCAAAAATCTGTTAGTCAGCATTTTAAAATTTCCAATTAACTGGTGCGTAATAATTCGTAAATAGTATTTTTAGCTGCTGAATAAAAAGTGTTTAATTTCTAACTATGGATATTTTTCGTGTAAGTGCTTTTTATAGAATTTCGAAAAAGTTAGTGCAAGAAATTTATATTTTGAGAATGAGAGAATGAACCTTACTTTCACTTGAAAAATTCAAATTTCAATAGAAATAACACATTATACCGAGAAGTGCAAACATGTTTTTATTTTTAAACATGACAAATTGTTTAGTTTAAAGTAAAAATAAAGCAAATCAACGAAAAATTTCTAAAATATAAATAATACATTACCAAGGAAGGCAAACATTTTTTATTTTATTTTTAGACATAAATGATTTAATTTAAAGTAAAAATAAAGAACAATGAACGGAAAAGTTCCAGTAAATAAACATATGCAAATTTTTGTTCTGAAAAATTGATATTACACTTATGAAAAATATATTTAACTGCCACTAAATATTTTCAACTAGAAGGCTATTTTAATCTACTTTTGCGTTATCTTATCTTAAACCTTTCAACGATTATTTTATGTGATTAAGTTTGTTAGAGGAATTTTTAGACAAACATTTTGATGCAAGGAAATTTGTATTAAAAGTATATAAAAAATGGAATATTTCTTATCTTGAAGTACCTGAATGTTGATGAAATCCCCACACGTGTTCATAAAACCATTATAAAATTTAAAAATGACGGATTGATTGAAAATAAATGTGTAAGAGGAAGGAAAGGTATTCTGCGTGAGGTCGTAAAAAGAAAAATTTTGAAAGAAACCAAGATTGATCTTAAAGTTAGTGCAGTCAGACTTGCTGTCAGAACTTCTCAAATCATAGAAAGAAGTTAGTGTAAATTCTGAAACTATGCGAAATATAATTAGACAAGTTGGATATAAAATTCGAGTTGTTAGAAAGGAGCATGTCATCAGTTGCAAACTAAAAAAAAGCGTTTGGAGTTTGCAAAAAGTCATCAGTTGAATACGGACAACTGTTTGAACAAAACTACATTAAATGATGAAAGTAAATTCAACATTTTGGCAGTTAAGGCCGTAGCACCGTATGAATAAATCCCAATACGTATTTAGATCCAAAAAATTTACGTCCTACAGCTAGACATGGTGGTGACTCCATCAAGGTTTGAGTTGTATGGCTTCATCCGAAGTGGGAAATTTAGTTTTTATAGATGGCATTATGAACCATATGGTTTACTTGGATATACTTCGCAAAAATCTAAATGAAAGTGCCAAATGTTGGGTTTAGATGGTAATTTTATTTTCCAGCAGCACAGTTACACACACCACCACAGCCTTCCCTCTCCCTGACAACAATATCATTGAAAATCTATGAGCCGCATTCGAAACAGCGGTTCAAAAGAAAAAAATAGGAGCAAAACCCATTTAAAACAAGTGTTTCAAGAAGAATGGAGTAAAATATTTTCAGATACCACTAAAACTTTACTCGAATTGGTGCATCGATGTTTAAAGACCATTATAAAAGCCGAATGGCATTAACACTTTCTTTGTATGCGAGATATTACAAAAAATTCCTTGGTGTATTCTCAATTTTTTGTAGATAAAAATCTACTTATGTTTATTTAAAATGCTTCTGAAATTTTTCACTTTGGAAGTTTTCCGTTGATTTTTCTTTATTTTTACTTTAAATTAAATTATTTATGTCTAAAAATAAAAAGTTTGCAATTCTTGGTAAAGTATAAGTTATATTTAAAGTTAAATTAATCAAGTAAAAGTAATATGTACTCTCAATTGTTTGAGTTACTGTATAAATCCTTCAACCTTGTACAGAATAGTCTGTATATTGAATTATGTACCAATATTTTGGAGAACATTGTTTATATATAATTATTATTATTATATACCCTCTACTTATATATGTTTTACTATAAAAGAAATACTTATATTTTCGTAGGAACAAAAAAATTTATAGTATTTATATTAAAATAAAAAAAATTTATGTTTATCTAAAATGTCGTTTACAAAAAAAAAACTAGTCTTTTCCCCTTAGTCTAAGTGTAGCGCTTTATATTATTTCATTTTTAATTTCGCATTTTTTTTTTTACTAGAGCAACTATTTCCATTACCCACGTTACCCATTTTTCCTTTAACTGACATGAAATTTCAAGGCGCTTGTTTTAATTTTATGTGAGTGTTGTGGTCTTGACAGTTCATTAAAGTATATGTTACCGGCCAAGTATGAAATCTGGCATCCTATAGAATGCCTAGACATTGTTTAGAAAGCGTAAAAATAGCCGGAAACGTATGAGATGATTTATATTTCACACATTGCCTAGTCATTCTATAGAATATCTAATGAAAAACCGGCAAAGTATGAAATACATCTCCGATTTGTTTCGAATATTTCTTGGCAAAACACGTGACTTTTAACGCGTGCCTCAGGCTCAGAATTTGTCAGTTGCAAATTGCGGTTTGTTCGGGAATGTCAAAATACTCACTTTTACTTGAACTATTTCAACAAAAAAATTGGTTCTTTCCTGCGCTACATGAAAATGAAGGAGCAATGGTCTACAGCAAGGGTCGGCAACCAATGGCACACCTGCCACATGTGGCACATGGTACAATTCTCAGTGGCATTTTTCACTACTCAACAAATTTGTCAATTTGTGAATTGCTTCAAAAATGCCCTACGCTGAATCATATTGGTAAATTGGTTTGACACGCCACAGATAAAGGTTTGCCGACCCCTGGTCTATAGACAGGAAATAACTATTCGACGACGAGCTGGTCAAAATTCGAGCTAATGCTGCCAAAAAAAGTTTTTTCTCAACTGAAATTACTTACTAGAAGTTAATAACTGATGTACAAAATGCAAAATGCCTAATAAGAAGGAACCCAGGGACAATTGGTTGCTGAACAGCTATGATGCGATGTTTGTGGAAAATAAAAGTACACTCATTGAACCTTTTAAAGAAGGCATCAGTACCATACAGTAGTGGTCCCAAGCCCTCGGTCCGTGGATCAAATGGTATCGGGCCACTCAAAGGAGGATTAAATTATTTCCATTTTATTTACTGGGGTGTATTTCTCTCTTGTCAGACTTTCCATGGAAATTACTTAATATTTCATGTAAAATCACTTTATATTCATTTTTTGGAGAAACTGAATCTTATTCTGAAGGCATGTTTAAATGTAGTTATATTAATAAATCAAAACAATTTATAATATAAATAATCAATGTCCTACCCTCAGCGTGCAGTGGTAAAATTATCAAACGCTGACTGGTCACGAATATAAAAAGGTTGAATATCAGTGATATACAGTATTACATCATGGAATCCGAGGACATGATAGAAATCTGAAAACACTTTCAACCAAGTACCAAAAGATCACGCGATATGATACTGAACTGTACATCTATCTTTGTGAACCTTGCCTGAAAAACAAAAAATTATTTTTAAAAAAAAGTATTGTTGTGAAACCTGTGATTTTCCCCCGAATTTCTATATATTGGACTTGTAATGAGTAAAAATTGGGATGGTTTTCTATCGACTAGGAACTTCTGAATTAATTTTAAAACAAGTAAAAGCGAAATCCATATTTACTTTGCGCCCTAAGAACTTGCCTAGAATTAAAGATATTCCTGACCACGAATTTCCTCTCCTGTCAATTGCAATTGCTCAGTCCTATGGAAGTGGCCAAGGGTTTATCAAATGTATGTGTAAAAAAGTACCAACATAAGAATTGTCTTTGAGTGAAAAGTGTAATTCAAAATGTCATTCAAGCCTGCCATATTGCAACAAGTAGCTTAAATTTAATTTCCTGTTTTTTATATGAAAATGTTTTTTCCTTAATAAGAAAGACATAAATTTTGTTTGGTACAACTTTCATTTTCCTTTACGTAATTTGAATAATATTTTTAGTGGCACTCTCATTATTTTGTCAGAATAACATTTGTATTTTAGGAATGTACGTCATTGATGTTATAGCCTTATTATGACCTTTTTTCATACTTTGCCTAAAAAGCTTTGGTCATTCTATAGAATGCCTAGACAAAGTATGTAATAAGTCTCGTCTTTCATATATTGTATAACAACGTATGGCATTCTATACAATACCTAGGCATTCTATAGAATGCCGGTATCATATACATACGTATTTACTGATATATATTTTAATATGAAACATGGTCTTGCGTTGTTCATTCTGAAAAGTATCTTTCAATTTCGAACCCATGATGGTCATAAGTTCGTGACCATGACGATTCGGGGCAACCTGAGAGGTGAATCGAACTGGATGAAGAAACGTGATTTTGCCACGGTAAATCACTCTCTACATTCGCGTCGTCATGAGCATTTTGAATCGTGACACATTTGTGAGCATCATCCTCTTGGATCTTTAGTCAAAACAAGGTTTGAACACGTGACTCTATTCAAATATGCTCGGAACCAAGACAACTCAGCTACCGTTGCAGCTGGCAGTCTCGTGAGGATTCCCGCTTAAACTAGCCCGGGATTCTTTGGAGTTTTACTAAGAGTTTATCTACCACCTCCTTACCAGTAGAAACGAATTATTCAAAGATTCTGAGTCATAAAAGACAGTGCGTGAGAAATAAATAAGTGTGGAAATAGACAGCTATTAATTAATTCAAAAGATAATGGTTAGCATTGAGAAGAGTTTAACTTTTAAAATTAGATTTGTCAACTAGTAGCACGTCGTTATCTAGATCTCATCAATTATTGATACTAAGTTCTTGGATAAGCCTTATTGATCGCTGGATCCGAAACCTCAGCATAATCTCGGGAGCCTCTATCATTTTGTGGGAGCAAGTGTTCAAGGTGTCCGCTATATATTTTAGATAAGCCTGTTTTCGATTTATTTGTTTGATTATCGACCTCCTAACTCTTAAAGGATTTTAATTCATAAACTAATACACTAGTTTTATCATTTGTGTTGGCCGCGGTAACCTAATGGTTATGGTCTCTAACTTGTGGTCGGTGTGTCCTGAGACTGAAGACCCTCTATGCAAGTGGGGCTGATGCACGTTAAATCTGTCGATGCTTAAGTCCTCCTATTAGCTTTTTATTGTAGTTTGGAGAGGGAAGTACAAGCTCAGGTGTCATCCTTATCACTTAAACGAGGCTCAAAATTACGAGGTCCAACACCAATAACCCTTATGTTGCTTTATTGTGCGACATAAACTCTAACTTGATCATTTGTGTTTGTGGTTATTCCTAGTGCTCTGTGTCATGACATCTACTCCAAAATTAAGATCTGGTTGGTGTCATAATCTCTCAAGTGCGGGACACTCGGAGTTTGATAGTCAAGCTTTGGGGTGTGACCACTAAATTTATTCACTTATCTTTCAAATTCAAAAAGATGAGTTGAAAAGATGAGTTTTATAGGAAAAAAGGATACTTGTTAAATATTCTATTTGAGTATCATCTCCTGTTTTTGCACATTTCTTCCACTCTAATATTTTAGTTTTAAAATATTCAAATTTCTGCATTGATCATATGGAACAAATTTAATAAATAACACAAAAGTATCTGATTCTTGGAAAACTTAATGTTTATTATAATAAATTTTTTACCGCAACCTTCTTAAAGCTAATATGATTCTAACAAAACCCTTATCTATGAATGTATAGATTATAAGCATTACTATAACTTACCAACTTATCTATCTTGCCGTCGATTCCGGCTGACACATCGATAAGAGGTTCGTGATAAGTGCGTTAACAAGTTAAGAGGGAAGTATCAGTTCTCCTGCATCTCCCGAATACACCCCCAAGCTACAAATGTCATCATAAACTGATCCTTCGTGCTCACATTTCTCGTTCGAACTCACTGTGTGGTTCGTTCCGACTACTTCGTTTTTTGTTGTAGTAATTAAAAATTAAAAATTCAACATAATCCTTTTTGACTCACTTATCAGGGTTTTTTTAACACGGTCTTAAAATAATATGGACCGAGAAAAAGACGTATTTCTTTTCTTCTCATGGTTCAAGTACTCCAACATGGCTTTTGAATTCTAATTATTACGTGACTTATTTGTTGATTTTTTTTATTAACGTCACTTTTTGGAGTAACTCTAGGACTCTTGGCAACGGACCTCGTAATTTTGAACCGAAGCTAAGTGGATCATAATTAATATCAATTTACAGATTTTAATTCATTTACTGAAATACATTTATTCATTTACTGAACGAAAATCTTCATTGGAGTTTGTAGTGAGGATAATAATTTTGATTCCTCTTTTGATATGTGCCTAAAAAAGCACATATTGTCAAAAAGTAGCGACGAAAAATTATGTGTGTGATTAGTACTATTTCAAAAAATTTTAACTGGCAATTTTTATCCTTTTTCTTATTTCTTTGTGTTGCTAATTTGATTTCAGCTATTAATTGAAACATGTAGGGATTTAATATTAATGTTAAATAAATAATTATGTTGTATTAAATGTACCAACGTTACGTGTATAAATGTTAAATATGGATCAATTTTATAATATTTTAAATATATAAATGTAAATATACACATATCTAAAAATTTATACAGTGGAATAATCATTACTTATTGGAAACAGTTTTTTTTCGAATTGAGATGAAATTATTTATTTCACCTTACACGGGGTTTGTGGAGAAAGGTACTAACATCTTTGAAATATCGTCTTTATCTTTTCATTATGATCCTTTGTCAATATCACTCAACTTATTCCAACATCATATCAATTCAAAATGTGCAGACATATACATTTGAATCCTATTGACTTATTATAAACATAATCAGCAAGAAGCTGCATGTTTTTCACATAAGGTTGGGAATTATTTTAGGCTATTAGATAACATTTTAAGAATTACAAGATGCAAAATAACTTCAACATCAATTGATCGAACTCTTGAAAAATTGCATTTCCTGTCGTAACTCTTGTTCACACGCAGCACTGATTAGTCATATATTTTGTGTTGATTATACGTATATTTTCTTCCAAAATAATTAGCCTAAAAATTGTGACTGTAAAACTGATTATTTTTCATAATTTTAAAATAATTTGTGTATTTTATGTAAGTTATGTTAGTATTTTCCATTATTTTATGAAGTTCTATTGTTCACATGAACATTTCTTAGATTCTTTTTTATGCTTAATTTTGGTTACTATTATAATGGTTGAACAATTTAAAATTGAATTAAAAGGAAAAACAAAAATTTATTTATACAAGTACTGCTGCACACACTATCATGTATCTAATAATGTTTGTTTTCAGATTTTTTGCCAAAAAATCTCAAAGGATTTTTCAGATGTTTTACAGTTATTGTATTTGCATTTAAAATCAATTTGAAAATTTCATTTAAAACACGCCGTGTAGAGGGATTGATACACATTAAATGTGTCGAAGCTTAGAGTTTCCTTAATGGCATGATGTGGAAATTGGAAGAGTAGGCTGTCAACTCCGATGCTGTCCTCGTCCTTGATTGTGGCTTATAGGCCAAAACCCCTCGTATCCCTTTGTGGTGGAAAATTAATATAAGAACAATTGATCACTTAAATCTGATTCAAATAAACTCCTTTTCCCTTTTGAGTTAATTAGGAAAAATATCTTTTTCTAATTTAACATACTTAAAATGAAAAAGTCCTACTATCTTACAAAAGGCAGTTTATTCAAAGAACATTTTTAATTGATCGCATAAATACAAACAATTTACGTGTTTTTCATACTGGAG
Source organism: Trichonephila clavata (assembly GCA_019973975.1). Taxonomy (NCBI): domain Eukaryota; kingdom Metazoa; phylum Arthropoda; class Arachnida; order Araneae; family Nephilidae; genus Trichonephila; species Trichonephila clavata. Next base: position 45,419 of record BMAO01024855.1, read on the forward strand.
CTTTTAAATGCTTACAGAGAAATAAAGCAATAGGCAAAGATGGATAGCTGTGTCAATATATATATATATATATATATATATATATATATATTATTCTTATACACTATTGTGATATAGTAAGGAATTTCTGTTGCAAAAATTCTTGAAATGAATAAGAGAATATACAAATAAAAATTTAGTAAGAAACACTGCTTTTTATAAGGGTCCTGTGTTAGTTTTCTATGCGCTGTCCGTAAGGGCACATAAGATATCCATTCTCTAAAGAAGACTATGAGATATAAAATATTTTTTATCCCTCTTTTTTCATAAGAATGTAAATCTATGTAAAGAAATATGTTCGAAATATTTCTGTATTTTGTAAAATATATGCTTTCAAACCTTTCTCGGTCGGTTAGATTGATTTCAAAGAGATACATTTATTAATCGATAATATAATGAACCAAACTTTTTAACTTATCTTTCAAAAATAGTTCATTATTTTTTATAGGTAGTGATTTAATATATTAAAACTATAAAAAACAATATTCATAATGTTAGCTGAACTGAATTTTAAAAAATCTTATTCTGAAGTAAATTCAACAGGAAAACATTTTATTTAATTCCACTTAATTAAATAACTGTGTTTTATGTTATGCAAAAAAGATTAAAGTAAATACAAACGTACATTTTTTAACCATGTGGTCGATTTTGTTAGTTGTTAGTATTGGTATTGATACTGATGATTCAAACCCAATATATCCTCTTATTAAATTGTTTTTTTTCTCTTGGGCACACGACTATAGATTAGAATTTGCTACATCAAAAAATTTAGATTTATTCATTTTTAAAAAAAATTCAAAGAACTTAGAACGTGATCTCTTCTTAATGTACTTCACAGTTACTGGGTTTTCAACACTAATAAAACTCGTCAACTGTTATATAACATATGTTCAAACATCTCCTTTCTGTATTTAGATTACTCATCTAAATTCAAAGACGATTAAAGAATGAATGCAAAAAAAAAAAAGGAGAAAAAGATCCTGAATTTAAAAATAAAGACAAGCACAATCAAAATTCTATACAAGATTTTTGCGTTTTTTTTAAAAAACTTTTTATTATTGTAGTCGATAAAATAGTTTACGGAATGATTAAAAAAATCAGTTTTTTTTCTCCTTCTGGTTTTTATTTTGTAAAACAAATATTTTCTTGTTTTCCCAACAAATGAACATTTCTAATTATAATAAATTGTGCAATATTAATGGTAAAGATATAGGAATTTAGAGCAAATGTTTCAGATTCATTTGAAATTTTTGTATTCCCAAGAATTTGGTCTTGAATTTCCTTTCGTGACACCTTATTTTGGAAAATCCATCTGCTGAGAGAAATAAAACAAAAATCGCAGTGAGAGTTATATTAACGTTTCACTAAAGCTGCTTGAGACTATTCTCAACGGACCTCGTAATTTTGAACCATGGTCAAGTGACGAGGACGATACCTGAGCTGGCATCCCCTCTCATAACTTCTACGCCACATCAAAGGTAGGACGTTTGAGCCTCGACAGATTTAACATGCAACCACCCCTTCTACACGGTGAGTCTCCAGCAGCCCTAGGCTCAAACTCATGATACGCTAACCACTAGACCGTGACCTTCACCACTAGGCTACCGCAGCCACATAATTATTCTAATTATTAATATTAATTATCTTTCTAATTATATTTAGAAAGAGAATACTGAAATAAGTGATATCTACAAGAAAAGATAACGATAATTGAATGGTTATTTTCCAAAGCCTCGTTCGATGGCATTGTTCTAGCTGAGCCATAATTTCTTTAGATCTCTGTAAAGAAATGACAGTTGGAATAATGGGTGTTGCTGTATTCCTAGCATAGTTTGGAATGAGTGTATTTATTAACGTTTCACATTAAAGCAACATGAGGGCTATTGGTGATAGACCTTGTAAACTTAAACACCAGTCAAGAGACGAGAATGACACCTGAGATGGACCTCCTGACTTCCATACCACTCCACGTGATGACTTTAAGCCATGATAGATTTAGCCCCTCCACACGGCAGATCTTCTGTGGGAAGAGGGCTGGAACTCATGACACGCTGGTGAAGGATTCGTTACTATGCCCACTCGGCTACGCGGCCATAGAGAAGAAGTAAGAAGAGTAAGACACCATTTCAGGTGTCATTCTCGTCATTTGAATTTAGCTTAAAATTACCCAGCCCATTGCAAATGGAGCCCAATCTGACGGTAATCAAGCTAATACATAATTCACAAGATAATAATGATGACATAAAAAAGCACAATTTTTTACAATTTCATAAAAACAGATGTTACATAAAAACATGTTCCCCGTTTATTAAATCTGAATAGGGTTATATTTGGCAAGAGCAAAATCCTTTTAAAATCTTTAAAAAATAATGACAGTTAATGCTCAAGCTTTTACAGTGCTTTAACCTTAAAGAAATAAAAATGTCACCGTAATGCGTCGGAGATGAAACCATTTGCTCTAATTAATATTGATTAATCCTTTTATTAATAAATTAACAAACCACTTACCGCATCAATTCGGATTACATCCCATTCTCTGTTCTCTTGCATCGATGCCTTGTTCTGGAGCTATGTTGCCATTTTTGAGGCTTTTTAATGTTTTTTTTTCTAATTATTGATTATTTTTTAGCCTCCAAGCATAGCAACTCCGCACAAGAAAATGCCACGCTAATTGTTAAATCTAAATGACAGTGTTTACCAATTAATCATTACACTTAAGAAATAATTTTCTAAAAATGTTTATCCGCTTAAAAAGCACGGAATTTTTTTTAATTGTCAGATTTTTTATGTTTTATATGATGATATAGTCTTTGATCTTTTGTCGAGAAAATCCTTATTTGACATTCTTTGTAGTTCGACATTTTCTAAAACGAAATTGTCTTAGAAATTTTTTTATGAATCTCAATGTAAATAATAGAATTTGTAAAGAGAATTAATAAGCAACTAAAACTTATAAGTGTAATATTACTTCAATTTTCAACTTAAAAGAAGAATTTTTTTATAATAGTATTTTTCTCTGGACGAAAAACTGTTCATTATTTAGAAGTACAGAAAATAAAACAAATTTATATTATTTTACATTACAATTTTTTTTAGAAATTAAATATTTTCTTTGAGTTTGTTATTTGAATTTCATATAATGAGATAAAACTACTGTTCTGCTAAATGACTTAGAAAGATATGATAAAGCTGTAAAAATAAAAATAAAAAAAGGACGAAATTGTACAAAATCTTTAAGAAAACAAAAAGAACAAATATTCTGAGAATTAAAGTTGTGTGTGCCTTTGATTATTAAGTAACTTTAAGATGCATATTTTTTCCTTTGAAAATGAAATCTGATTTCTTTATTCTTTCGCGAAATATTGCCATGGTTACGAACTCGTGGTGGTCATTGTTTCTATCGGGTCTTAGTTGTGATGCCTCTAAAAGGACTGTTATGTAGAAAAGATGAACTTTGAATCTGGTATTTCAATTCAAGACTCATCAACCATTATGCCAAGTGGCCTAACGTACACCTCCGCAAACTTCGCATCGCATGGAGAGCCTGGATTCTAGAGGGTCCAACGCCTGACTGACGTCAAGTACGGCTTTGAGCCCCAAACTGGACTTTGCAGGAAGGCCCTGATATTCTCCGTTACATCACTGATTATGCCGTATGTGTATCCCTACCAAATGTGAGAGGAGAAACGAATAAATCGAGGATATTTATTCGTTTCTGATGTAATAGAAGATTCTGAAATAGATTCTGATATGTAAATATATCCATCAAATTCTTTTGAATCACACAAAACCAGAATCAGAGTTATATTAAAGTCGCACGATAAAGCTATTGGTGACTGACCTCGTAATTTTAAACCATGGTAAGTGACGAGGACGACACCTGAGCCCTGGCACCTCCTCTCCTAACTTCCACATCACATCAACAAAAGGACGTTTGAGCCTCTATATATTAGCATTTTGCTGTGCATTGGCCTCCTTTGCACGGCAGTTCTTCAGAGGTACTAGGCTTGAACTCACGACCCGCCATCCACGAGCCCGTGACCTTGACCACTAGACTACCGTGAACTGCTGAACATAAGGTCTTGAACAATTCTCCCAAATTGCAAGTGCTACCCCTATATTGAACTGAACTGAACGGCTTGGTCTTGTGCATGTGTATTAGAAGTTCGAGCATTAAAGATGCTGTTTTCATTGGACTTTAAATTTATCATTTAAATCACATATTTGCTTACATTTGGCGTCTGTGATTGATAAACAATGACTGTAGAAAGTCTAAGTGTGAAGGGAAGGGCTCTACTGAGTTTCTTCTTGTAATGAGCTTCGTTCGAGAAGGTGTTAAAAAGTGATGACACTTCGCTGACGTATGTATTCTTCCTCCGAAAACAATTGGCAGATTCACATGACTAGAAAACATTCAGAAACAAATTTCGGAACTTTTGAACGATAGAAGCCAGAAAAGAGTTCGATGACGACTTCACTAAAGCTGAAAAGTACTGATATAAGATGAACAAATTATCCACAGAACTGGAATATGTGCTAATTTATATCGGAGACTTAGTTGCATCAGTGGAAAAATTAAGTTTGATCTTGGTGAACGCTGATGTTTTTTGAAAAGTAAACTCTTAACACTCGATTCATTAGGGAGAACACAAAAACAATTAGCTATATTTTTTTCTGGAACTACTGATAAAATTGTGTTTACCGGAATCTGTGTTAAGAGCGTGGGAAAGATACAAGAACTCTGACTCACTATCAAGAGGTCAAGGAATTAACCGTTGTCTTGAGAGATTAATGACTATTCGGAAAGTGAAATCGGAAGAAATGTCACAAATAACTCCCCCTCGCTTAGTTGTCTCGCAGCTTCTCGGAACCAAACCTGCCGTACTGAAGCCGAATTAAGGACAAGTGCTGCTCTCATCAACTTGCGAGAAGAGGGCCAGGCAAGCAGACATTTTGTTTATTTTGCTTTAATTCCAGCCATTGGAGCTCTACCTCATGGCTAAAAATATTAGTAAATGATAAAAAGAGCATTTTAATTAAAAATCGTGCATGTTTCAGATGTTTAAATGAAGATCATAGCACTCGTTCTTAAAAGGAGGTTGTGTGTGTTCGTGCACCTGTAGTATCACTCTTGCAAATGAATCTTTGATAATTAATGTATATTTGCAAGCAATAATTTTAAAATTGTGCAATTATGGTAATATTATGATTTTCCGCTTTATCCTAAATAATGGGACACAGAAAACATATTTAACCGAAAGAATACTTTAGCATTTGTGATGATAAATTACCCTTGGAGATTGTTTGGAAGGAGAAAGACACACTTGAAGATAACATTTCCATTATAGAGTTAAGAATACAGAGAGAGAGAGAGAGAGAGATGACAGTTTTTCTCACCAAATTAAAGTTTTCTCAGAAAGTAAAAAATGTTTGTATTTGCCTAAAGTAAATAGTTTGCGGTGCTATTGAAGTTCAAGAAAAGGCTATTATAGCGCTTTATTTATGTGACTCTGCAAAGAAAATTGATTTATTTTAGTGCTGATGTAATTGCAGTAATTTTGTCAGGTAAATAACAAAGTTAAAACTTTATGCTCCAAATTGAGTTCAAAGGAATATCTCCTGAATTTTTTATTACATTATAAAAGCAGATTAGAATATTTATACATTAATAATACAATTTTTTTTAAAAAAATAAATTATCGTTAGTTAATTAGGTACTTTTTGGCACCGTCGGGTCAATAAAATTGAAAATACTCCACAATTTTTAAAATAAAGAAACTTTGCACTACTTTTTTTAATGCTACAAATAACAAGATACATATACCTATTTACGAGGAAAATCACGAACACAATTTCTTTCCATTCAAATATAAAAATATTTTGCACACTTCACGTTTTAAAAGTGGTCGGCTCTCTGTAAAGATTTCTTTACACACATTTCTCAGTATTCTCGATTTCCCACTGCAGTCCGAAGAGATACTTAAAAAGTAACATAGCTTGTTTCTTTTAGTTATTAGATCTCACTTTCAAGCATATTTGAAATGAGATGGGTAATATTCTAATAGATGAAAATCAAAGTATATATTTAGCAAATATCAATAATTTTATTCAAGTTCAAACATGCTCACTAACTATTTTACATGCACTAAGAGAATGTGTAGATAAAATAAGTAAAATCAGGGATTTAAATTTATTTGGTCCATGGCGAAGGATAGTATGCAGCCTCACTTAAAAGGGTGGGAAACATGAGGGTTGAAGACTTTCTTTCCTTTTGTACTTGGTTCCTTCCTGCTCACCTTCTTAGATGTATTGATGCCCCCTTGAGACACCTGTTAGTTGAGTAGGATGACGTCTGTGTGTGTGTGACTTGTGTGTGTGTGTGTCGCAAAGTCGCTTGGATTTGGCGTATCCATGCTTTCCTGCTCCATAAGATTGGTAACGTCTGCGACAAATTAAAAAAAATTACAAGCTATAAATAATTATTCTTCGTTTTTTTAAGCTAAAAAGTACTATATACAATAGCTTCTCATTGACCCAACAATTCAGGGTTATTTATAATTCCCTCCCAGGCTTAGAAAGTGCTATATTAAATAAAACCAAGACGAGTACAGCAAAAAAGAACATATGAAATACAGAAACAATTCAAGATTTATTTACATATTTTACAGGTGATCTACATGTGAACCCTTGGTCGCATATTAATGCGATAATTCAGCCAAGTTCTCCTCAACATGGAACTATCAATGTTATTGACAGTAGATGTCTCTCATCCTTTACGTGTTATCCGAAAACTTACTTTATATCAAATGGTATGTTTTCATATAGTACTTAAACCCTTTTGCTGCGTGATGTTGCAGAATTACGTGAAAGGATTATATATACGTGCTGTCAATAACATTGATTGTACCATGTTGAGGAGAGTGGAAGAGGAACTGTGGACTACCGCATTAATGTTTGTCGTGTAACGAAGGGTTCACACATAAAACACTAACAAAATATGTAAATTAAATTGACTGAATATATAATTGAAGACTTGAATTGTTTCTGTATGCTTTCAAATTTTCTTTTTTGCTGCATTCGAGAAAGTTTTTGTGCTATAGCGTTTCGAAATCTGGGAGGGAATTATCTCAACTATTTTCTATTTAAAAATAACAATAGTCTCAAACAAAGGAAGATTTTCTGTTTCAGTATCCAACTACCCTAAAATCATGAGTTTTTTTTTTTAAAAATTGACGATTTTTAATGATTTTATATTATAGGCCATCTATTAGCTTAACAAAAATATCAAGTTTTTTTATTTTCCATTTATCAGAACAAAAACTAGAAGTGTTTTAGTAAAAGCGAATGCCATAACTTTGTATAAGATATGTCTAACTTTAAATTGCGTTTTACTCGAAATGTGTTTTTTTTCGAAAAGCACAAACGGGGACAGCGATTGCTAAAACAGTTTTTAAAATAATTTACTGAAATATTTTTTGTGTATGTTCTGTAAAACAGTAGAAGTGCTTTAACCTTCAGATGTATCAATCACTGTTTTAATTACAAAATTTGTAGTTCATGTGCATATAACCACTGTTTTTTAAGCAATTTCATATAATATCTAAGATAAAATCCTCTAGTTTTTGCAGAAATTAAAACATCTTTTAACCTGATTGTCATTTCAAAAAGGAATAGCAAGGTAATTCATCAAAATTGAAAAATTGAGAATTTGTTCATTTACTATTTGTACTATTTGTTTATGTAATTTTTTGTCAATTCTTACCCATTTTTCCTATTTTAGTAATAATAACTTATTTTTCATTTCTTAATTTTAGCCTTTTTTCTTAAAATGTACTAAATAAATCTAAAAATCACAAAAAAAGCTTTATATCTCCATTTTTTAAATAAAAGTTGTTGCAAGTAGTCAGATACCTTATATATATATATATATAATCCAGGATTTATCAACCATACTGTCGTATGCTTCGTCCATCAAATGTATGAGGAGAAAGTTTTCAACTCTCAAAACCAAAATACTTAATTTTAATCTTTATTTGTTATTGTATAGACTGATTTTGTGTGCATTGTGTATGTGTGCTAGAAGGGGGTGCACTAAAAATGCTGTTTTGGCTAAACTTCAGGCATTTATTGAACCTTCAATGACTGTTTTACACTCAAAAATTTGTTTTATCAGTTAACATACTTTTTACAGAATTTGTCTAGGCTACAAGGTGATCAGATTGAAATGTTGTGGAAGCATAAAGTCAGCTCAAATGTTCTCGTCACTTGGCCGCGATTCAAAATTACGAGTTTTATTATCAATAGTCTTTGAGTTGCGACATTAATAAAGAAAGGATTTACCTCTTGAAGTATATCCAATTACCCGGAGTACAATCAAATTAAAAATATTTCTCCAGTCGTATTTTAATATAATTTTTATGGTGAAACAACATTAAGCCTTTACTGATAAAAAATATCGTGCATTTTCAATTTCCTTACTTTAAAAGTATTTTATTTATAGAACTACACATTTTCTTATTTATATATATATATGTAGTTAAATATATTTATTTAACATACAGTCTTCAAAAAAATAGTACACTCCTGATAAATTCCATTATTCTTGAAATTTACATCACAGCTAATAGCTGAAAGTGAACTAAATTATGATGTGTTGAGATTCTAATGCCACCTGATTAAGGGTGTCTGATCGAGGCTCACAAAATTCATCGTGACAAGAGGCTAAAATACGTCTGTTATTTTGGCTGCAACCTTGAACACCATGTGAGTGACAGTTTCTTTTCACTCCGTTTCATCCCAATTTGAGGGTGAACTACCGGGGGGGGGGGTGACTCCGCGGGGTCTCTCACTCTCTTCTCTTACTGCAACTTCTCGAGGAGACTTTCAACTAGATGAATATTTAAAGTTCTCCCCCGAACAGTCAGTGTCACTAATCACCCCAACATCCCGTCTGGGTAGCCAAAATTATGATGTGTGTGTGAATTAATTAACTTTTAAAAAACTAATTTGCTCATTAGTTTCTTTTTAAAATAACGTAGAAAATGATTTTAATGCTTATATTCCAAATACCAGTTGAAATCAATATTTGTTTCAGAGATTTTTAAAAAACTGTTATTCTGAACCATATAGATTACTATTTTCCCAGTTCCTATTTTACTTGCTGTGAGTTTCGCTCTTGTTGGGTGAATCAGTAATACTCACGAAATATTAGAAAAAAAGGATGATAGAGAATATTAGAAACACCCAGAAAACTTTCGATTTTACTATAGCGAGTTCGAATAATTAATTACTGAATTATAGGAGGAAATGATGTGAAATTTTGTTATTTGGAGATTCCAGGACTTGAAGAATCCAAAAAGTGTAAAAATGTTGGTGTGTTACATTTCAGTTTTCTTATATACCGTATTTCATAATTCATATTTTTAATAACCTCATTACATTTTATAATTTGTTTTTTTAATTAGGAAATAATTATCTACCATTTGATATAAAAGGCTTTTAAAAGTGTTGAGCAGAAAATTGTATATCGTCAAATGTTTGAAAAACCCTTTTAACATTGAAAGGGAGACCATTTTTTATCCATCACAACTCAGTAGTTTTCAAACGGATCAGATAACGATAGTAAGCAAATTAGAATATTTAAAATTACGCGTAGTAAATTAATCAAAAAATGAACACTAAATTTCCCCTTCGAGTTATTAAGAATGATACTATTTTCATCTAATTTCGAACTACGAAGGACTTTAAGAATATTCAGTTTTTTTTAACGATTGCACTTTTATAGTTATACACATACAATAATTGTTTTTTTTCTGTCATACACAAACACAGATATTTTAATCATATATCAACACGCTTAACTTAGTTTGATTGTTACCACAATTAGTATTTATATTACAAAATATAGCGTTCTGGTAAATCATTCTAGATAAAACATATTTACTAGAGATTGTTGTTGTTTTTCTTTACATTGTTTTACATTTTTTTAATAGCATAAATTTTTGAGGATACTTGAGATGATTATAAAGGTATGATGATTTGTTTTTTCTGACAGTGGCGTAAGTCAGCGTTTCTCAAACTGTGGGGCGCCTCCCCTAGGGGGCGTGATAACTCTGCGTGGGTGGCTCGAGCATACTGAAAAGTCGAAGACAAAAGATTATATTAAAAAAATATTAATTTACTGAAAATAAACAAACAAAATACATTCTGACATAGTAAAAAATAAAATTAACATTTACACTGATATAATACACTTATAATGTATCAGTACTGCACAAAATGTTTTTATAATTAATTTAACAATACTTAGATTAGAACAAGTTTAAAAATTACCAGTGACTCCATGGGCTTGTCATATATAAAATTATATACAAAAATGAACACTTATCTTGATAATTTTTAAGGTTTACTACCGGTTAAAAGTTACGCTATTCCATGTAGGGACGCGTATGTGAAGTATTGGGGGGGGGGGTAAGGAAATCCTTTGATATAAGTAAAATGCTTCGAAAACACTATAAATGTCCTTTGATTGCATTCTAAAGCCTTTGAAATAATTTTTTTTATGGATAGCAGAAAGATCGTACTTCGGAAAGACGTGTATATACGTCCGAGGCATTTAACATACCGGTTGAGCCAGATGTATATATAAGCCATTGTCACTTAACAGGTTAAAGTCGTATTGTAGCTTTAGCATCAAAGTATAGTATGGTTGAATTCAATGCATTGTTATTTGTATGGAGGGGGGGGGGCGTGATGAAAGTTATGATTAAATATTGGGTCGCAAATATTGAAAATTTGAGAAGCACTGGCGTAAGTACATCCTACAACCCCCGCATCTCGGGTTAGCCTAGAATTTTAAGGGGCTAAAAGCCTGACTGAAGCTAAGTAAGATCCGGATTTGGGTTCAAAACCTGACTTTGCAGGGGAGGGTTAATATTATCCGTTACTCCACTGTTTACTGAACTTGCTTTGAGACATAACTTATAGTTAAGATAAACCGAAATCTCATTCCTCTTACTTAACCCTTTTTAAAGGTCGATTAAAATTACCCGATTCGCGACCCCAGTGCCATCGTTTTTCCATAGGCGTGCGTATGTAATGTTTTGGGGGGGGGGAGGCACAAAAATAAGCAAATTTTTCTCTGAAATAATTAAATACCTTGCAAACACCATCAAGATTATTTTTTTTTGCATTCCAAATCCTTCAAAATAGTTGTCATGATAGCAGCGCAAAGACGTATAGATACATCCGGGGGAACTTAGAACACCAACTGAGCGAGACTGATATATACGCCGACGGCACTTAATTTATCCTAACACGTTCGGAGTACTTTTTACAAAAAAATATTAAAAACTCAATACCAATAAATATTAGTATCTAACTATCAATATTTAAAATAAATTACCTGAATTTTACAATTACTTGAATTGAAATTTTATCAATATTTTTGAAAAACTTGAAAGCAGTCAGAGAAAAAAGTAATAAACATATATTAGTAAAAGTATTACTAAAACAAATTAGATGCATTTATCTAGAAAATGTACTAAAATTTTAATTTTTTATTAAAATTTGAAAATTTTAAAGCTTATAAGAAATGTTACATTTTTTTATGAGACCATTATTGAAAAAACAAGCCATAACTCAAAAAGTATTAATACAATAAGAAATATTTTAGTACATTCTCTAGAAAATAACATAAATATTAGGTTCAAAAAGTTTTATAGAAACACATTCGTAATATTTTGAGTTATCAGACTCGCCATGATAAACTTCGAGCAATTTAAATGCCCACTTCTGGTAGATCAAAAACCCACTTCCGGTTTTTCTAAATTTATAAAATGGATTGTAACTTGGCCCCTAGGTAGTGTAGAAACAAAACAAAGTATGTTTCGTAAAGTCAAAAGATGGCTCTATTCAATAAAATAAAAAATAAAGATATCTGTCTTGACTGAATTGGGTCATTTTCAACGTGTTCGGATACCTTAAGTTTTTATATTGCAAATACTTCTGTCCAATTTCATACATATACTATCGGACTTCTAATAACAAAAACAAATAAAATGCAAATAAAAGTATTTGCAAACATAATAAAGTACTCTCTCTATTCCGCAGGCGCATTAGTTTTCAACAGTGTACTTTTCCTTAACATGACTAAAGAAATGATTTTAATTCAAACAAACATTTTTTCGTGTTCTTCAAAGAAATGAAATGAGAAATGACTAAAGAATAATGGATAAATAAAAATAATAAAGTTAAATATAATAATATACAGTAAAAAGTTTCTGAGAGGCTCATTTTTATATCAGTAACTTTATATAAATAAATATAAAAAGAAAGCTTTTGAAAATAAATCACCTTTGAGAGGAATATAATAAATTACTTTTAGAGGGGGAAATGTTATACTCTTTTTCATGACAATATATATTTATTTCCATAACAACAGTTCCCTACACCAGTACCTCATAAACAAATATGTATCAGCCTCTCTCTTGCAGTAGATTTCTTTTTTTCTTATTCAAACTAAAAAACCCAGAATCAAAACAAACTCTTTACAATCACACGCATTTGATAACAGACTTCCAGACCATTTTCTTAAGAATGATAAATCCCCCACCCCCTTGCATCGTCTGCACTTTTCTCGGACGATCCCCGCCTTCCCCCTTTAGAGGTCGAATACTTGGCAGAAGCCCAGGGAGCTCTCAGACAGATAGACAACCCGGCGGGAATGGCGATTTCTCAAGTCTACCCTTAAGAGGGTCCCAAAGGGTGAAGGCCCAAGGTTGGCGCCACGCTTAGTGTGTACAAACCAAATTCCTTCGTACGAATATTTAAATAAATTCATCTTTTCAGTTTCAATTGTGGAAGCAGTTAGCGCTGATTTTCACAGTGTGTATGCTAATAAAACTTGCATTAATTTTAATGGAAAATGTTTAAGGGTGTAAAGAGGAAGAATAACTTTACCATAGATTTTTGTTAGTTGCATCATTAGGTATAATTTGGCACCTTACCAAAAGATCAATCTTTGACTTGCGGAAGTAGGTTTGTAGTATAGAAGTCGCCGTTTTGTCTGAGAAGTCTGGTTATGTCTGAGGTACAAATGGAAAAACAGAGTAGGTCGAATGTCTGGTTGGATGATCCTGATATTTGCTTTTTTTTTTAATAGTGACAATGAATTAAAATATACAGAACGTGTCTATGAAAGGTCAAAATTGAAATACAATATTTATCAAGTTTAGAAATTAAACATAAGTGAGAATCTATCTCATTTGTGTACGGCGCAGAAAAAGAGGACTTTACTTTTGTCGAAAGGTGTGAGTGTCAGAATGAATATTAATGTCTTACTGTTCAGCTACACGAGAGCGTTTGGCGACGGACCTCGTAATTTTGAACCATGGTCAAGTGACGAAGACGACGCCCAAGCTGGCACCACCTCTTTTAACTACCACACCAACGGGGGAACAATTAAGCTCTCGACAGATTTAACGTACATCACTTCCCTACACGGCGGGTCTTCAGCTAATCTAGGCTCGAACTCATGACATACCTGCCATGAATCCGTACCTTGGCCACTAGGATACCGCGACTACTTGGTCGAAAAGCGAGAGATATGATTCATACGCCAAATAAATAAACACTCATTTTTTTATATTGAAATAAAAGTGGGTTCCGTGTTTTTGTTTTTCCTCGAGAAAAAGCGAGAGCTTTATTAAAGTCAAACTACAAAGCAACACAAGGGCTATTAGCGGCGGACCCCATAATTTTGAACCTCGGTCAAGTAACGAGGATGACACATGAGCTTGCATCCCCTCTCCTAACTACCACACCTAGGGAGGACATTGAGTTTCGACAGATTTAAAGTGCATTTGCCCCTTCTTCACGGCGGGCCTTCAGATTCGAACCATCAGTATTCCAGGACAAGTTCGTGATCATAACCTCTAGGTCACTGCGGTCACCTGTAATATACATACATAAAGTGTATGAAATCAAAAACATATTAATATAAAAATATTAATATTTAAGGTATAACATTTTTAATTGACTCTAGGTACTTTCTAATCATAACCTTAAAAATGTACTTTCGTTCCAATTACTTTTATAAATTTATTAATGTTTTTCTTTCTGAGATATATTTACTCTTTCGTATTAATTGTGTGCAAATTCTTGTTTTTGTTTTGAAAAAATTGTTAAATATTCCATTAATTTAAAACAGAGATTTATGCAACTGGAATTCCATGATGGAAAAATAAGAATGAACACTAAAATCTGAGTGTCGCTAATACATTTAAATTTCATGAAACCATGGATTTATTCATTTACAATCTTTGTTTTTATATGCTCTCTATACATTCGAATTTTCACTTTAAGGAAACTTTGAGGGAAGAAAAAAGGAATTGTGTGCCTGTATTATCGACATGTAAACAAAATCTATAAGCATGAAAGCTGAAAATGCCATATTTATATAACTAAATAAAAAAAGTCATTTTTTTTTATTGGCTTAAAAAACACAAAAAATATCCTATTGTAAGCAAAACAGAGTATAAACCATCACAAACTTTTTTACATTTTGGAAATATTTTCAGAAAGATTCTACAATTCAATCCTACAAGGATTTATTTTTGCTTAACAAGCTCGGAGGAGAAAAAAATTTGAGTAAATCAAAAAATTTGATTTCTTATATTTAAAAAGTAGTGTTTTCTATTTAATTAATTAAAAGAATAGATTTTATTAAAATAAATTCTTAAACATTCTTTTTTTCTTTCTTTTTTTTTGTATATCTTCTATCACAACCATTAGTTAGGATTTCATTAATACTGCTTTTTGAAAATTTTTTCAAAATACGAGATTATTTAGTGTTGAATAAACTTTTAACTTTTAGCAGAGAGAAAAAATTGAGAGCATTTCTTAGGAAAAGCATGTGACAAAAACAGTTTTCACTTTAATTAGTCGACTTATTTTGTGTTATTCAGATTTAAATTACCGAAACGAAACACGCAACATTTGTTGTTTTCCACGCAACAACTCTCTCCTTGTGGAAAATTCAGTTTTACAGGAGAGTTTGCTTTCCAGTATGAATTAAGATTTTGGCAATCCCAGAAGATTGGTGACAAATTTGGCGAAATATTACATCGCCAATGAACCATTAAGAATTCTCAGGGATCGACTCTTCTAGAAGTTTCCACGAAGCTGTATAAGGTCTATGGAGCTCAGAAATCAATCAGTCGAGATTGTAGGGATGGTTTTGTGATCAGTGACTTTAACTATCTGAGTTCCTGTTAGTGTAACTATTCTAGAGAAACGATTTTGGAGCACTGTGCAGCTTGATTATTACGAGTGCATTTCAACAACTGTAAATAATTTATCATATTTCTTTGTGTGTATACGTTGATTTGTCTTTGTGTAGTCATTTGCTCATCTTTTGTCAATTGATAAATCTGTTATTCAAACAACCGGAGTCGTTCGGCTGCTCTTGCCCCCACTCAAATTTGCAACATTACTGTACCATAAACAATTCGCAACATTACCAACTATTAAATGGGAAAAAATACATTTTCAATAGATGAAGTTTTAATTGGAATATTAAGAGAAAGGACGACAGATTTTGAATAAATTAAGAGTATTACTTCTAAGAGAAGGGTTTTTTGGAAGGGGTGGGAAAGAGAAAACTTTTAAATGTGAAATATCTTCGGTCGAAAGGAGCTGGCTACAGTTTTAAATAATCTTACTCGAAAAAGTATTTGTTTATTAAAATTTTTTTTTATAAAATATCCCTCATATATCATGTTATTATAGAGATTACTTACTCATAACACATTAAGAATTTTATAACGACAATTCCATTGACAATCCTCCATGATGCACGTTAAATCCGTCAAGGCTCAAATCTTTATGTTGGTGTTTTGTGGAAGTTCGGAGAGTGGAATACCGTCCTCGTCTCTCAAATGTGGCTCAGATTTAAGAGATCAGTTTCCAATAGCCATCGTGTGGCTTTGTAGTGTGAATTTAATAAATAATCGATTATGTTGTGTGGCTGTGGTAGCCTAATGATTATGAGCTTGAGCTCTAGGGGCGTGTTGAGGGGTTGGTGCACGTTAAATCTGCTGCGGCTCAAAGTCACCCCGTTGCCGTGGAGTACTAGTTTGGAGAGATAGATGTTAGCTCAGGTGTCGTCCTCGTCACTTGACCAAAAATCAAAATTATTAAGTCCATCACCAGTTGTCCTCGGGCTTTTTTTTATAGTGACGCTGATAAACACTCACCCATGCAATTGTGATAACGTTATCTAGTACAATACTAGAAACATTTTATAAATGTAAACTGAACACACGAATGGCATGTAATGATCAATTTTTCACAGAACATGAGTTATGTTTCCATTCCAAAATTTTAATTTTTTTTTAATTAGTTGAACATATAATTTATAATATGCACAAAGAAAATTTGATGATGCTTTTGTATAAACTCTTCCAGAAAACTTTTTTATATCCAATATCGTAACTAGATACTTGTTTATGCTTATTAAAATCTTAGGAAATTATTGAAAATTTCTATCAAAATCCAAAGTATGAAAAATAAACGTTTATTATGATGGAGAAATCTTATTTTATAAGCAATACAAGATAGAAATAAGAAGTCAATTATAAAATAATGATCTCCTTTTTTATTACAGAATGTTTTGAATAATTGGTTTATATAGAAGTGATAACAAATCATCATTTTCATTTTCATCGATTTATACTTGTCATGAATGTCGCGAAAACTGATGGTTATTATCTACTTCACTCTTTTTCCAGTGTCGTAAATATTAAAAGAATTTATTATATCGATTTATATAAGTAGTAAATATTTTAGTATAGCAGGTTGTAATACTTCCGTCGCCACAAACGTCGCCAAATTCTCTGGAGAAAGTAAAGATTCACATCGTTGGCAATGTCATATTAATGCCAAAAACCAACGTAAAAGACGGCTTACACTGCCAAAAACACTAGTAAATAATTAGCACTAATTATATTACTTAAGTGTCACTAATTATTATATAAGTGACGTTCTTAATTTCATTCGAATTTTAAAAAATAGCTGAGGTATTTGAGAATTTTTATTCTTTGGAAGTTTTAAATGAGCTCTTAAAAAGTCTGCGAGCAAGACTTTTCTTGGGGATTTAAACATTTTACAGGATTTCCAAGTTAATTAGAGCTTTGTTTCTTTTCATTCAGGAAACAATAAAAAGAATGACAAAAGTGTTGAGCGAAATAAAAGAAAAATGCAAAAAGAGTCGTAAAACAGTAAATAGTTGCGGAAGTTTGAACTAAGTTTGTCGTCACTGAAATTAGACCAGCACTATTAAAAAAAACAGAGTGATTGAAGCAGAGGCCAATCCTTTCAGCAAAATCGATATCTAATTTTTTGTTTTTAGTTTTATGAAAACGGTTATTAAGTTGATATTTGCATTGAAACTTTTCTCTGTGTGTGTTCATTCAACTGTCTGCAAACTTCACGATTTGTATCCTTCCATCATTGAAATTCAGGGAAACGGCATTTCTGTGGAAATAAATAAAACGCCCATATAAGATTTCTATCGTTCATTCGATTATTTATACGACTATGAATACAACAGTTCCTCTATTATAGACTCTTGGCCTTTAAAAAAACAATTTAAACAAAATTTTAAGTTTTGATATGTTTCCTATGAAAAACCTCAAGCTATAATATGTTAAATATTTTTTACAAATATTAAACATTTCTTTATTAATTTTAATCTGTCAGTTAGTACATGAATTATTTTTTAAAAAAAAGTTCTATTTAAACTACCGATTGTAATACCCATTTTAAATTAAATTTTCGATTTCAACAAAACGTTTTAAAAGGTGACGAAGCATACCTTTTCAAACCATTCTGTTCTTATAACGTAAATTATAACAACGTTACTTAGTTCTCTTAACACATATGTTCCTCTTACATCCTTCTTACTTATAATATACAAATAGTTGATTCTTAATCAATGTCGTTGTGTGTAATTCAACACAAGAATTATATTGGCAACGAGCCTCGTAGTTTTGAAAAACTCTTTGGTGGGCATTTTATTGCATTCAAAAGAATGCACTAGTCTTAAGGTATAGGTGAAGAATCGAATTTCGAATTCATTTGTAACTTCGAGAAGACATTTTACCTAAATCATTACGGGAATAATAATCGCAGCACGGTTATGTTTATAAATTCTCGGTTTTACTCCATATAAAGCTCTAAATTCAATATCATATGACACAGAATAAAATACATGAATTTTAAAATAATAAAAAAAAGTTTTGAATTTTCGCAAGCTTATTGTTTTTATCCCATCCATTAAGCAAAAAAAAGATTACATGTTTCCAGATACAATGCCCTTAAACAACGAATTCATGGAGCAAATTGAATAATTTATGATGACTGTATTAAAAGCATCGCGCAAAATCTGAACTAAAAGTCATTTTGGCATGACTATTTTTTATGCTATCAACAAATAGGATCCAACACTTCCTCAGAGGGTTTCGTCTCGGAAGTTAAGGGTATAGCAAAGGATTTTCACTTAAAAATAATTTCAAGAGCTTAGAGCTACTGTGGACATCTGGAACTCATTGTAGCATCCGTCCTCACGGCGCCCGTGGAGACTTATCAAAGAAAACTTGATAAGAACTTAATTCAAAGCAGGAAGCCTCAAGTTTTATATATCTGAAGTCACTTTCTCTTGTAGAGCATGGGAGATAGAGAACAACTAGCCAAAAGCAGAACGCTTACTGTTTGGGAGTACCGTAAATAACATTCAAAGGACTCGATTCAGCTTTATGGAATAGTAAGGATTCATATCATATATAGTCTACAAGTGGAAAGATTCGCTTTTATTGTTTTAAACAATTTTACGATTATTGGTCGAAAAAAATTCATAACTATCATTTTTTATAGCGCAAATTTATTTGTGTTTATTTTTATCTAAATAATTTAAGGAAAGTGTTCGTTTTTATTATATTGCTGTGAATTATTTATTATTTAAAAACCTACTTACGCTTGAAATCTAGTTTTCGAAATTAGATTTTTCCTTTTGCATAGCTCGGAGTAGTTTTTAAATTCATTCTATGACTAAAAACATATTAATGCTAAAAGATTTGCTTGCATAATATTTCTACTTTATGTGAAATATCATTTTTACGCTATTCTATAATTCTGGATTTATTTCTCCATATTTATATTTCTCATTTTTAATGACTGAAAAGCTCTCCATTTTTTTAAAAAAAATAATCTTTTATTATAGTATTATACGATTTACACAAAAATTTCAATTTAAAGATTTTCAAAATTTTTTGGTTGCCACCTATGTATGTATATTATGTAAAACAGATTTCTTGCTCAAAATTTCATGAAAAGCTAGTCATTTAATTTTTTAAGGAAAAATCTTAAAATTTTTGAAGTGATTTTAAAATGCTTCTCCTTCTACAAAAATTTACGTGCACGCATGAAATTTGATTTACAAGTACATCAAACTATGTATAACAAAAGTTGGTATGAGTTTTGCGATAACATGATTGGTATTTTCATACAATACTTCGTTTTATGAATGTTATTGAAAATTCCTTAAAAAATGTACAAATTCTGAGTTAAATTATTTTTTAAAAAAATAAGTGTTGCTTTGATTAAAAAATGATGCCAACTTTTGTTATATGTACTATTAGCAATACGTAAAAGATTCAAAGCATTATGCCCAATATAAAAAAAAGCCTTAGCATTTTAAATGAAGATAAACTGGTTATTTTATCTTTCTGGAGATAAGTCAGTTTAAAGTTTTGATTTGCCATAGGGTTGTGAATAAAAATGAACGTAAAATCTATCGTAATTCTGCGTTTTTTAGTTTAGAGCTTTCAAATTTTGTGAGGCTATAAAAAAGTATATAAAGGATAATTTAGGCTAAGAAAATTAGATTTGATTTTTTGACCGATTTTTGTCAATCGAATCGTTCTGTGTCCTCTTAAATTATACATCATTAATTTTAAATTTGAATTGACGATTTAGAATGCTTTCATTTCATGACGATCACGTGATAAAGACAAACACGTGTTCTCCTTTGAATTCGAAACAGACATTAAATTAACTCGTACTCGTATTTGTAAAACTTAGATAAAATTTAAATTTCATAACTAGGTAAAGACTTTCAAATGTTATAAAAAAATTTCATCGAAAAGATTAAAGAAAAATTTTAAAATTAAAAAAATTCCTATTTTATGCATGCATTTTTAAATAAAGATCATTTTGTATACTTATGTGCGTTGTTACTGTTGACAAATATGTACTTTTTAAAACTATGTTATTAATTAATATAGAAAGCTATAGGAAATTTTTGGCTGCAGTGTAAATGTTCTCTCTAAATAAAACGTCTAAAAACTATTTCCACTTCTCATTATTTTGTTTGAAAACCAATGACTTTTTAAAAAAATGTATAAGATTAATTTCTGTTTACCTATCATTTCAACATTCTCATTAAGAGCATTGTTTCGATTGACGAAAGCATTTAATAGATTATTTTGTTAAAAACTAGAAATATATGTAATCTTTACGGAAAAAAAAATGGTAAACAATGAACTATACAAACAGGATTTCGATGATAAATTTTAATGTGTGTTTACATTTATTATTTCAAGAAAGCTGCCATCTCATCTACACTTCTGAAAATATTTTTTGAATTATTACGGTTTATTACACTTCGTAAATATTTTAAAAGCTCTTTTATCTATTTTCAGGAGAACTGTGATTAAAAGATTGGCGATCGTAGTAGCCAATCAGATTTCACACTGCGGCGGATGACTCCTCTGAATCCTTTCATTTGTATTCTGTTGACGATAACAGTATGGACGACGCTCACTGTTGCCATTCCACATTCTTTAAATATATCGAAATTACACAAACGAAGCAGTTTCCATGCAGATGAGCTTTTGATAGGTAAATATATTACGTGAAATCTTTAAATATTTTTTTCAAAGAAACAATTTGAGATATTAGTGAAGCAAGTATTTTACTGATTTAGAATTACCGAACATTTGCTTTTTCCAGATAATTCTAAGTGCTATTTTTTTCATAAAAACAATTGTTTTTATTATAACCTACATATTGATTCTATTTATATTATTATTCATTTCTTTTTAATATGATAACGCTTATCTATATTATAATTTGGGGTGAATAGTTTGACTTTTAACGGCTTCAAGCGTTTTTCTTAAGCATTAATGAAATACATACAAATTGTTGCTTATATTAAGGGGCCAAATTATTATGACAACTTGCTACTTGTTCTTGAGATTGACAAGACCTTTTGCCGCTTGAGGGTGAGATAGCTATTAAAAAAGAATCCGAGAATAGTGAAGCCCCAATAGCATTGTGTTGCTAGCGAAGAAATATAGGGACAAAACGTGATTTAACTGAGTTTGAACGTGGGATGATTGCAGGCACTCGAAGCTTCTGTATCAGTACCAGCAAAACGGCTGCATGGTGAAGTGTTCTAGATCATCAGTTATTAATGTTTACAGAGTGCAGATTACCAAGCAGATAACAGGGTCTCGACGTCAGGCTTGTTATCGTCACTGGTTACTGAATACTCGCTTGGAAAGGAGAACTGCAAAAGCTTTCCAGTTCAACAGAAAACCAACCATACGTCGAATTGCGGGGAACCTTAATCAAGTAGCAAATGCGAACGTTTCTGAATGAATTGTTCGCCGCATATTATACCGTATAGACTATGGTACTCGACAACATATTTGGAATCCTCTACTGTCCGCCTTGAACAAGGACATACGTCTCCAGTTCTCAAAACAGCACAAGGATTCGATTATAGATGACTGAAAAATAGCCATGTGCTTCAATGAATCGCGTTTTCTACTACGCCCTGTGTATGGTAGGTTGGCAATATGGAGAAAACAGAATGAAAGTACGAACCCTGTCTGCATTGCCATAACTCTTCATGCTGTTGTAGGCAATATTACGGTTTAGGGGACGTTTTCTTGGCATTTCATGGGTTCTTTGATTCGTGCGGAAGAGAGGCTGAATGCCAAAGGGTATTTAAATGTAATGGCAGATCAAAAGTGCATCCTTTTATATTAATATAGTACCCTGCCAGGGTAATAATATAGTACGCAGGGTACTTTCAGCAAAATAATGCTCCCTACCATAAAGCTGCACTGTCCATAATGGCCTGCACAATCAACAGATTTAAATTCAATTGAGAATCTGTGGCATGAGACTGAGTGAAGCATCACGCAGTTGGATCTGGTACCATCCAATCTGAAGGTACTGGAAGGTACAATCTATTGGAT
This sequence comes from Trichonephila clavata, assembly GCA_019973975.1. NCBI lineage: Eukaryota > Metazoa > Arthropoda > Arachnida > Araneae > Nephilidae > Trichonephila > Trichonephila clavata. The sequence goes on from BMAO01024855.1 coordinate 67,783, forward strand.
AGGGTTTCATATTCCTCATACCGCCTACCAACATATCGTAGAGTTCATGCCAAGAAGAGTTTATGTAGTATTAAGGGCAAAAGACTGTCCAGTACTGTATTAAAAGAGTGATCATAAAAATCAAGCCATTCAATGTATAACTCTAAACTCCTCTCTACTATGAAAAATGTTTAAATTGTTGTTTCAAAAAATTACTAACCATTTTACATTTGTTCAGTAGTCTTATTTATTTTAATTTTCTACTTAGTCAAAAATGAAAAAAAAAAACCTTTTTTTATCTTTTTTTTACACAAAAATTGCCACTAATAAGAGTTTTGTTGTTGTTGTTGTGTTTATATGTTGTCTTTAATTATTCAAAGAGGAAAAATAGTTTTTATTCCTTATTACCTCATAAGTAAAATTACTTAAATGATGTTTATTTTTGATCGTCAAATGATATTTGCATTAAAAATGAATACGTTGAAAAAATAAACAGCAATAGAGAGAAAGAGAGAGCTATTTAAAAATATACTTTTAATCTCACTGATAATTTGAATGCATGGAAATTCCTAAAAACACATTAGCTTATGTGAGTTAGCACATTTCCGTGTGAAATGTTTACTTCTTAATTTGACGTAAAATGCAAAACGAAACATGCATGTAATATTAATGTACGAAACATTTCATTACCGTGATAATAATATTCTACGCATAACTTTTTCTAAAAACTTAATAGTATTCAAAAGCTTAGATTTATTACAATGAACATTTAAGTTACTTGAACATGCTTGGAATCGTCTATTTTGACGACAAAACATGAGCAACTTACACAGGCTGAATCAAAAGAATTGCCTCAATTATAAAAGTTCATTACAAAATAACCGTTTGTTATAATAATGTAACTTTTGTATCAGTGTGAGTGGGTGTGTGTGTTCCTTCAAGAATGACACTGGGGAACATTTGTAAGAAAAACATTTTTTCCCAAAACAGAGACGATTCAAGAGAAAGCCCAATGTGTGCTTTGGTTTCACAAAACTAAATTGCCCGTTAATGTTCAACTTGAATTTCTACATTGGAAGCAAAACTCCTGGTGCAAAATCAATAAAGAGATCTGCTAGTGTGAGGGAAGCAACTGTTGAACACGGTAGACAAACTTTATATAACGTAGTTCTATCAAATCAACTTGTGGAAGCATTACCTGTACTTCGAATATCGCAAATAACTTTGGTTGGAATTTTTCATTAAAAACTTAGGTTGCATGCTTATAAATTGCAAAGTTTTTTAAAAAACACTTGGAAGAAACAGGAATATCATTTAGGTATCCTCTGAGCTACAAGAGAAGCCCACGTTGAAATTTACTGAGGTAATTTGTCTTGTGAAAAAATTCATTATAGTTCATAAAACGTATCCAAACAAACATATATTTAATTGTTATAGTGAGCACAATATATATTTGCATTTATGGCATGATTTTTGGTTCACCTTGTATTATTAACACCCTTTTATAAGCTTCACTTGTATGTGACGAAGTCTTTGAACTCAATTTTTACCCATTTTAAAAGGTTAGGTTAATTCGAAATTTTGCTCACTCGTCAGGACCAATGAATATACAATAATTTAATAATTTTGTTCCATTGTCTTGATCAGGATCATCAGGATTAATGATTTTCCCTTTTCAGAACCCACCCCGCATCTTGGAATTAATTTCAGATCCCATTTCCAGATTTGGTGCCAAAAAGATTAAGTTCCAACTTGGTTCGATTATCTATAAAACGGTGTTTTTTAGTTTTTTTTAAACTACAATTTATATTAAAATCACATTTTTTTAACTTTAAAAAATAATTTTTATCTTGTTTCTAAAATAATGAGATAAAGGATTCTAAATAGGTAAAAAAAAAATAAAAAAAATAAGAAGATCTTTTTAATTCCTGCTAGTAAGAATCCTGTATATTTTTAACTTTCAGAAATATGACAAAATAATATTTTTTCCCACTACCTTAATATTCGCATCCCTTCTATAAAAGAATAATACAAAGCACGGATTACTTATAAATATGTAATGAATTTAAAATTATATTTATAGAACTATTTCTTATGTGCGAGCAGTAATTATATTTTTAATGCTTTTAATTAATATTTTTAAACTTAATATATGTAAATTCGAATGGTTACCTCCAAATTATTTTTTAATTATTACCGATATATTATATGTATGGTATTCTGATGCCTTAATAAAAGACATGCACAGAGTATAATTTTATGCGTAATTATATTTTTAATTTCTGTTTAATGTTTTGAAACTAAAATTGTTAAAAGTTTTATAAATAAATCACGTAAAAAATGAATCATTCAAATTACTTAGAATTTTATCATTTTCTTCTAGACATCATGGATTTTTTTATAATTTTATTACTAATTCTTTTTTTTTATTTAAGGTAACCAGCTACTAAAATGGTAAATTTTGCCAAGAATTGATAATTTTTTTTTTTGATTTTATTTTATAGACCATCTTATTAGCTTTATAAAAATATCAAGTTTATTATTTTCCGTTCACTGGAACATAAACTAGTGTTTTAGTAAAAGTAGATGCCTTTACTTAAAGCAAGATGTCATACTTTAAAACGCGTTTTACTCGAAATGTATTTGTTTTGAAAACTCTCAAACTGGACCAACGATTGCTCAAAAAGTTTTGAAAATAATTAACTGAAATGTTTTGAGTATGTTTTGTATAATAGTAGAAGTGTTTTAACCTTCCGATTTATCAATTACTGTTTTATTACAAAATTTACAGTTCCTTATGTTAATATAATCACTTTTTTAAGCCATTTCTTATAATACTTAAGATGAAGTGCTGTAGTTTCTGTAAAAATTAAAATATCTCTTACCCGGAAGGTCATTTCAAAAATGAATAACATAGCAACACATCAGAATTGAAAAATTCAAAATTTGTTCACAAACTTTTGGTACAGAATGGGCCCCGTTTATGTTATTTTTTGAAATTTTTTCCCAATTTCTTCCCATTTTAGTGATTCTAATTCCTTTTTATCGTCTTAATTTTAGCATATTTTTCTTAAAATGTACTAAAAAAATCTAAAAACCAGAAAAAAAAACCCCATATCTCCATTTTTTAAAAAAAAAATTGTCGCAAGTAGTCAGATACCTTAACACCATCTATATGTTATAATCAGAATAATATCAAACGCTAATATACATTTTTAGTGGCTGCGGTAGCCTATATTAGTCATGGCCATGTGCACGTGACTAAAGTGTCATGAGTTAGAGAAGCTGATGTAAGGAGCTGATACACGTTAAATTTATCCTGGCTCAAAATCCTTCCATTTACTTGGTGTGGTAGTTTGCAGAAAGGGGGTGTCAGCTCAGGTGTCAAAATCGTCACTTGACCATGGTTCAAAATTAAAAGGTCTGTCGTCCATAGCCCATGTGTTGCTTAATAGTACGACGTTATCAAAACTCCCTCACTCATACATTTTAAACATCATAATTTAAAACTCAAAGCTAAATATGAGTACCTTGTTCCTTTTTGAGAGCTATGAGAGTTATAGCAGAAGAAAAGTACGTGCCACAAGTAGGATATTTATCCTGTGTTAAGAGGGTATGACATTTGAGTGCACTTAAGGCACTGAATCGCGTGTTAATGGTCCTGGACAGCGTCGTTCGATACATATATTTAGCTCATAGAAACAGGGTATAGTACTTCAGATGAAATAAGCATCGATACATTTCTCTGCGTGAGGAAAGTGTCTAAATATATTCAATATTAATATGTAACAACGTTTTACGTATGTCTATAGATTAGTGTAAGATATTTCGATACACTCTTATACGTATATGCTATAAGTGCTATATGTTATTTAAGTGTATATGCTATAAGTTCATTCTCCATGAATTTATAAATGATATTCCGAGTTTCTCAAACATTCTTCCCATTTTTTAAATACAATAAGGGATGATAAAATTTATTTACAGAAGGTAACGATTATCATTATAGTAATACGCCGGAAGTACGTAAAAGATGTGACCAAGAAACACTACGCAAATCCAGTAACTACAGAGATTTGTATTAAAATTTAAGGATTTGTTATTTGATTTTAATTAAAACTTTTATACTTTTCGCCTTAACGCACACTTTTTTTTGAAAAAAAAGTACAACAAAAAAAAACTCATCTTTTTTATTTAAGAAAACCAATTTTAGAACCTTGCTTTGGCAAAAAATTAAAATATATATATATAAAATAAATCAATTTTTTTATATTTTTGGATTTTGGTCCCCATAGCAGATAAGAAACAAATATTGCAATCTGTCACCTACATCGACTTTTATTATCTTTCTTTTCGAATTTCTATTTAAAAAAACATATTTTATTAGTACAAATATTTATTTATATATACTCATGTCCATTAATTAAGGATAATTCAGAATCACACAGAAATTGAACTCTAAAATAAAAATTTCACCTGTAGAATTATCACACACATCTTGAAGAAGAATATGCAAATTACAGGAAACCACCAGATGGCGCGGATAGTACGTCACAATGACGAGAGTGTAAGAAAGGGGTATATAAGAAATGGTGGCAAAGAAGTAAAATTATTCACAAGCGCTTTAAAAGCCTTTCAGTGCAATTACCGCATAGTTATGGCACAAAGGAAGCATTTGGATGATTTTTTACGTGTTATAATTATCGGACGACTGGAATGTGGACGTACCCAGCGGGAAATATCCGAGGAACTTGGAATCGACCCAGAGTGTCATCTCCAGGCTTTGTCAACGATTCCAAGATGATGGTAATGTGAGTAGATGTTACAGCACAGGTCGCCCCCGAGTTACTACGCCGAATGAGGACCAGTATTTGGCAGTTACTGCCAAAAGAAACAGACGGAGCACAGCATCAGACCAATCTCGTCAGCTCTTTTGAGCTACCGGTACGACAGTTTCAAGGCAGACCGTGTACAGACGCTTAGGGCACATCGGTCTATACGCTCGTAGGCCTGTCAGATGTGTTCCTCTTACCGCAACTCACTGTCGCCTGCGATTATCGTGGAGTAGAGAGCATGCATTGTGGACACCGCAACAGTGGTCTTGTATGATGTTTTTCGACGAGTCCAGGTTTAGTTTGCAGTCTGATTCTCGCCAGACTTTCATATGGAGAGCGCCAGGTACCCGTTGCCACCAAGAGAACACCATTGAACGACACCGTTACGGTGGTGCAGGATGGCTCGTTTGGGGAGGAATTATTCTTGGTTCCAGAACTGACCTGCATGTTCAGAGTGTAACGATGACAGATCACATCTATCGGGATGTCATTCTGGAACAACATGTACGTTTGTTTCGGGGCGCCATGGGTGCTGAATTTCTGTTTATGGATGACAACGCCCGTCCTCACCGTGCAAACATTGTAGAGGAATGCCTTCAATCGGAGGATATCACCCTTATGGATTGGACAGCATACTCACCGGACTTGAATCCAATAGAGCATGTGTAGGATATGCTTGGCCAACGAATTGCAGCCCGTCAACCACCTGTCTACCGGTACTTCGGAAGGCATTGCTTGATGAGTTGTGTAATATTCCCCAAGATCAGATTGATAATTTTATACTCAGCATGCGTAGGCGTTGTAAGGCCTATATTGCATCGTCCGGGAGACATACTCCGTATTAACCATCATACTAACCATATTATACTGTTTTTTATAATTTGCTCCAGGGAGTAAAAATCGCAATTTTTATTAATTATATCAAACATATAGCATCTTTTTTGCTCTTTACCTTTTGTTTAATAAATAGACTTTACAAATAAGTTAAATTTGTTTTGCTTCTGTCTCTTTCTTTGCCTGAACTTCATTATCCTTAATTTATGGACATGAGTGTAATTTTTCACCAGAAACAGTATAACAATTTACTTCAAAAAGTTATTCAAAACTTTCTTCTGCGGGAAATATTTGGAAGCAATGGGCGGAATATAGCCCATCATTGCAATTATTACACATGTAACGATTCTCCTTTATTTTTAAATTCCTGCTATTAGTTCACAATCTCCCTATATATATATATATATATATATATCGTTCAAATTTTAGTCGTTAATAAAAATACTTTCTATTTATTCCGTTCAAGTTCAAATACATTTTTTAACCTGTAGTGGATGACACTTGGATGTTAATACAAGTTTTTTCAAATATTAATTCATTAGTTAAACTTAATTAATGAATAAATAGTAACAAACGAAAGTAATATTTCAACACCAAATATAGAATGGAAGATCGCTTTCTATTTTGCCACTTAGTATTGTTATTCTGTCATGTGTACGTATTTTCATATTTATATTAATTGTAATTATTTAACAAAAAGTAACTAAAATATAAATTTTTCTTCCTTGACCTAAGTAGGAATCAACTTTAAAAGACATTTTTTATATTTCTTGTTCTTTATCCGTTTCTATCTGTATTAGCGCAACATACAGCGCAGTATCTTGAGATAACTTTTTTTGGTGTTAATAGAACAAAACTAAGAAAAATGACGTCCCGTTAGATTTTTTTATATTTGTATCAATATGATAGTTTTGAAAAAGTCTTTCTACTGATTTGCTTTTGAAATCTAATTTTTTATACAAAACATATGAATTCTAGATAATAATGTTTTGCAAATGAAAGAATATTATTTTATAATATTCATCTAAATTTACAAAATCACGACAACGGATCGCATTTACTTTCACTACTACAGACAGCGATCGCTTATATTCGAGTGTAAAAATTACAGCAGCATAGAATATGACTCCGCCCGAATTATCTCATGTATGGTTATTTGGTAAGCGCGCTCTATTTGGTTAGCGCGCTCCAAATAACTCGAGAGCACACGTTAGGCTGTTAATCTTTAGGGGGAGAATTGATAGTGAAAGCTTCTCCACTTAGGGAAAAGGTTTGGTTTATGTGTCAAACCTAATCTATTCAGTTATGTCTGTTCAATGACTCTTGTATGTTAACCCGGGAGTGGTCGCGCGTGACATAGAGTCACCCCAGGCTCACGAAATCTTTGATTCTCGGAAAACTGTGTAAGGAATGAGAAGTTTTCTCATTCCCGCCTAGAGCTGTGGGAGAAAGGGAAGGAAGACTAGCCATATCAAAAATCAATCTATTGATCACACACTTTAGCTTGTGTGAGCTTTTAACTATATTTTAGTATTTTAAATGGATTTTTAATATTTTAACAATTGATTGGCGCAGCTTAGCCGAAATCGGCTCTTGCGCCATTAAACCCTACATTCACTCACTCACTCACACACTTTAGCAACACAATTCAAATCATTTAAACGAGAAGAGATGTTCTCAATCTAAGCAATATGTGGATTAATAACGAGAAGACTTAAAATATCTACCCTCTTATTTCAGGATTAAATCTACTGTCCCAATTATGTGAACACTAATTAATCTTTAGTGACCTATCGTCACTTTAATTCTTTCACCTATAAAATATTTGAAATACGCTATAAAATGGTATAATAACTGATTCGGTAGCAATCTATCCTATCTCTTCACTTTTTCTCTAGCATGAAAACCTAGACTATATATAGCCGGCCCAATTTAAATAATCAAGTTTTATTCTTCAGAGGATTGGTTGTGACGAAACTCAAAATGATAGACCAAAGATTTCCCAAGAGGATTAATGAAAGGACGTGAATAGACCCGTCACAACTTTTTGTTTATAACCAATGATCTTTTCAGTATTCTCCTACATTGCTGTCTGCACGAGAAATAAAATGTATTTCTCGCGTATTTCCTTCTTTTGTGGAGTGTTAAACGTTCTTTTTACAATCTTGAGGTATTTGGGTCGACAAAGTTCTACGCGCGACCACTCTTGTTACAAAACGTTTTTTTATGAACAGGCTATATTTTTACCTTGTGAACGACATTTGTTTGATTGTTGTGTTGTATGACTCATTATGGCTTATAAATGTACACTCATGTCCATAAATTAAGGATAATGAAGTTCAGGCAAAGAAAGAGACAGAAGCAAAACAAATTTGACTTATTTGTAAAGTCTATTTATTAAACAAAAGGTAAAGTGCAAAAAAGATGCTATATGTTTGACATAATGAATAAAAATTGCAATTTTTACTTCCTGGAGCAAATTTAAAAAAAAGAACCTATTTACAAAACAGTATAACATGGTTAGTATGATGGTTAATACGGAGTATGTCTCCCGGACGATGCAATAAAGGCCTTACAACGCCTACGCATGCTGAGTATCAAATTATGAATCTGATCTTGGGGAATATTACACCACTCATCAAGCAATGCCCTCCGAAGTTCCGGTAGACAGGTGAGAGGGGGTTGACGGGCTGCAATTCGTCGGTCAAGCATATCCCACACATGCTCTATTGGATTCAAGTCCTGTGTGTATGCTGGCCAATCCATACGAGTGATATCCTCCGATTGAAGGCATTCGTCTACAATGTTTGCATGGTGAGGATGGGCGTTGTCATCCATAAACAGAAATTCAGCACCCATGGCGCCCCGTAACAAACGTACATGTTGTTCCAGAATGACATCCCGATAGATGTGGCCTGTCATCGTTACACTCTAAACATGCAGGTCAGTTCTGGAACCAAGAATAATTCCTCCCCAAACGAGCCATCCTGCACCACCGTAACGGTGTCGTTCAATAGTGTTCTCTTGGTGGTAACGGGTACCTGGCGCTCTCCATATGAAAGTCCGGCGAGAATCAGACTGAAAACTAAACCTGTAACTCGTCGTAAAACAACACACAAGACCACTGTTGTGGTGTCCACAATGCATGCTCTCTATTCCAAGTTAATCGCAGGCGACAGTGAGTTGTGGTAAGGGGAACACATCTGACAGGCAGCTGATGAGACAGGTCTGATGCTGTGCTCCGTCTGTTTCTTTTGGCAGTAACTGCCAAATACCGGTCCTCATTCGGCGTTGTAACTCGGGGGCGACCTGTGCTGTAACATCTACTCACATTACCATCACCTTGGAATCGTTGCCAAAGCCTGGAGATGACACTCTCGGCGATTCCAAGTTCCTCGGATACTTCCAGCTGGGTATGTCCACATTGCAGCCTTCCAATAATTCTACCACGTAAAAAATCATCCAAATGCTTCCTTTGTGCCATAACTATGCGGTTATTGCACTGAAAGGCTTTTAAAGCGCTTGTGAACAATTTTACTTCTTTGCCACCATTCCTTATATACCCCTCTCTTACACTCTCGTCATTGTAACGTACTATCCGCGCCATCTGGTGATTTCCTGTAATTTCCATATTCTTCTTCAAGATGTGTGTGATAATTCTACAGGTGAATTTTTTATTTTAGAGTTCAATTTCTGTGTGATTCTGAATTATCCTTAATTTATGAACATGAGTGTAAAAGATTCTAATAATGAAATATATTTATTTTGAAGTTTAATAAATAAATGATGAAAAATATGATTGACACCGATTGATTTATAATTGTTCGTGTAGAATAACATTTTTAATATTATAAAAGGAATATTATTGTTTTCGAAGTTATGCTGTTTAGTGCAACCATCTATTGAAACAATATGATATTTATTATTTTCACATTTTTAGCATTGAAATTGCATCTTGTTCGTTTTTTCCCCAGCTGAAAGCGTCCACATCCCCGACAATGAGTTGGAACCCCACCAGCGCCATCTGGGGGAGACGAAGAACGAAGAGTACGTGAAAGAAGGGTTGGAGGAAGTTGAGGACTTCGAAGATGAGACAACCATCTCGCCAACCACCCATTCCACCAATCACAGCAACAGTCACGAAGACCACTCCATACACGTGGCCTCGTGGCAATGGGAATATGTGAGGACCCCTTTCATTTACACAGCAGTAGTCATAGTGGCGGGGTTTTGCAAAATCGGTAAGATATTTCCTTTGTAGTATAAACACTGATGAAACGGCATCGAATATTACGTATGCAGATTTAACCCGCGGTCACTCGCGCCTGTTTTTGCTACCGTTGTTACTCGCGGGGTGTAGAGAACACCTCAAAATTTTAACACGTGTGTTTAAATATGAAAAAAAAAATTTAGTCAATTGCGATACATTTTTATAAAGTACGAGTTGTTTTTTGTATTATACAAATAAAATTATTAAATTTATTGCATAAAAATGAGACAAACATTAATTTAAACTAAACTTACAAAATTTTCCTTTTAAAATACATTAACTTTATATTATAGCCGGGGTGTAGAGAACACCTCGCGCGAGTGATCGCGGGTTAAAAACGATATATAAAATATTGTTGCAGATCTGCGTGGGCGATAAGCAGGCGAAGATTCAAATTATATGAATAATGGCAATTTATTAAAGGACGACAAATCGACATACGTACACGAAGAAATATTATAACAGATTATTTACTCTAACTGAAAATGCACTCATTATGAACAAGCTGTTTAGCGCTCCAGAAACGTCTGTCTTAAAGAGTTTCACTAGCAGGAATTGAGACAAATAAGCTCTCTCAGTCTTATCTCAGACAACGCACACACACAAGCAGATCCTAACCTTGACTGATTAACCAGTTAACCGACTGATTAACCTCGATTTTGACCAGTCTCAAAGGTCCTTTATATACCCTCACGGAAATTTCTAGAAGGGAAGATTCCACAGACTTCTCAAGGTTTCCTTGCCGATATCCTTTTTTCACCAAATATGTCGCCAAGAGCGATAAAGTTGCCATTCTGGTAACCTTGATGGCATCTTCTAGGGTTGCCATTATGCTATTCAAGTTCATGCTGAGAAACAAACCTTCTCTGTAAAACTCAATTTCCCACAAAGAGAGCAACTCTGCAGAAAAAACAACACACTTTGTTTAAATATACACTCATTGCCATAAAAAAATTTTATTCACCAAGAACGATCACCGAGGCAAGCTAATCCAGATAAAAATGTACCCTTCCTGGGCAACCCTCAGACCGAGGGGAGAAACCACAAGCGCGGGACCCGTGCTGGCCGTTTCTTCCTCTCCCCACTGATACAAAGTCAGTTACGGACCGCTTCGGCTCGCCGTTCCAGTTTGTAACTGACACAGTTTTTCTACCACTCATTACAACACTTACACACTTCATTAATTATCACTCCAGTTACATTAATTATTAGTTAACACTCACTAGTATTTTTCTACACACACTCAAGTAAATTTATTTTATCTCCACACACTATTTTTCTTTAATCTCTATCAAAGTTCTAAATTTTTAAACTTAAATACCTACACAGTACTGGGCTAAGATTGTAAAAATAAGCCAACTCAAGTCATTCATTCACCCAAGTGATTGGAGGTTAAGTTTCCCTGCGGGAAACAGGCACTCCTGCAGCATTCTACCATTCACCAAGAGAAAGTCGACAAAATGAAGCGAAATTTTACATATGTAATTACTACTTTGACATAAGTTAGTGGTTAGAAAATCAAAGAAAAAGGATCATTTATTTCAGAAACACATAGAAATGAACGGAAGTTTTAGTGCTCTGTTGGACTCCTTCTAGCGCGAATGCACGTTGCGATACGAGTGGGTATACAAATTCCGTGTGATGTCTTGGGACATTTCACTCCACAGTTGCCGTAAACGCACCTTTAATTCGACCAAACTAGGAGGCTGTCCACCTTACCGACCCAAATGATCCCAGGTATGCTAGATTGGTGACAAATCTGTGGATTGAGCAAGCCAGGGAAGGGTGGTAATGAGGCGAAGGTAGTCTTGTGACATCCTTACTGTGTGTGACCGAGCATTGTCCTGTTGAAAAATGGCTCCTGGGAACCCTGCCTTGAGTGGCAAGCATTAAGGGAAGCGAAACTAAAAGTTTTGGTCGAGAACTATTCAATTAAAAAGAAAAGCGTTTGGCGGTATGATAAAATTTCCGGAGTAAATAAAATTAAGTTTCCTTCCTTCAAATATTCTACTTTGAAGAGGATGCGTTTCTCCTTTATTGGCTCTTCTTGCTTCTACCACGGTCGTAGAATATTATATCCCGTTCCTAGATAAGAGGAATACAGTCATACTGCGCATACGCCTTCAAGCAGCCGCTCGTCCACAAATTTTAGCTTTAGCTAGAAATAACCGTCATCTCCATCATTGACAGTGGTTCCAAATTAAGAGGCTCGTCGTAAGCAACTCTCGTGTTTCTTTGAAGTAAAGAACATACTGAAACATTCACTCAATTCATACAACACAGTGACTGCATTTTATTGTTTTCACACATTTCTCATTAACTGATATTTATGGAAATGGGATTTTTATTGCATATAGCTATTTATAAAAAATTGTCAGCTTCTCACCTTTAAGTGCCAAAATATACTATAGGTAATATGAGAGTTCAAAATGGTTGAATCTTTAATCTTGTTAAATCTTCAAAAAATATTGCATTTGTATGACCATTTAATAATATTTTTATGCTATCATAGAATTTATTACAAAGGTTGTTATAATAATTTATTAGCTATTGATATATAGTTGTTTCCACATCTTCCTTTTAAAATATTTTAAATTATCTTTTGTGACTTATAAGAAAGAGGTTTTCGAAATATTTATATATTTTTTACAATAAAATGATTAAGAAAAAGAGGGTTATTGGAATAAATCATTATTGGAGAAGAAGAAAACACCAAAAATTACAATGCAGATTTTTTTTGTGAAAAAAAAATGTTGAATATTTTTTGATCGTGGACTTTTTATGTAAATTACTAAAATATTCGAAAACGCAAATGCTTGATTATTTTATTTATACCATAAATAATAACATTTTGCGTCTTTCGTGAAGAATTTAAATCAAAATTGTGACAGACATTTTAAATTTTTTAAAAAAATGCATCAAAAACTGATTTAAATAAAACAACATATATCTGAAAAGTAGTCAAAAAGATACGCTGTTTTACAGAGAATAATAACAGACATGATTGAAACACGCTCCATTTTTAGCAAACTTTTTTTCCTGTGATAGCAAGTTATATAATTTTTTTGTAGTTGTTTTATAAACTTTGAGCATTTTTGTGACATTTTGTTTCATGCTTCTAAAAATATTGTAAGAGTAATGAAAAAGTGTGATTTTTAATATATATATATAGTTTTCAAAACACATTCTCATCTACTAAAGTTGGGGAATGGCATAATTTCCTTTTCCAGTGACAATATTAAATAAGCCGTTTCTTTTATTTCTTTTAAACCTACAATCTAATTTCCATTCGACAGAACCTTATTTGGGTTAACCCCTAGAGACACCCCTTATCTATTTTCTCTTTTGGCCATTCTAAAAGATAAAAGGGAACATTTCCACAGATTTCGTAACCTATTTTACGCACCGTGGCAACATTTTCGAATCGCAATCGAATTTTTGCTTTTTCTGCGAGATTTTCGCGGAATTTGGCGCAGAATTTTTCAAAGGATTCTTTTTTATTTAATTTCCGTTTCTATATTCCTAACACGCGCGATTTGGTCTAGTTGCTTAGAATATTGCTTTGCTGATGCGTAAAATGGTTTACCAGCCAAAATCGGAGTTCACATAACTAAAATATAAGATTCGAATAATCTACTGTGCGTAGAAATTGTGTTCTAAAAATATCCCTCGTTATAGAATATAGCGTTATAAGAAATTCAGGTATATTTGCAAACTATAGAATTCTATTCTTATGTGTTTTGCGATTTTATACCAAAATTTGGAAGCATGGTCTTTATGAAATTTATTTGGTATTAATACAGTAAAATGTATCATTACTGATAAGAAAGAGCAATACAAATAAACGTCTAGTGTCGTATTATGAGAAAAATCTCTTTTAAAAGATATTTTTCACAGATAAATGATATTTTAGTAAACAATAATCTAAATAAACTGTATATCAGTAAGTAATTGGACACCTTTGGTAATAGAGATGAACAAAGCTTATTCATATTCAATAATTGTTAGAATCTTCATCTGCAACAATTACAGCCTTAACCTTCCAGACCATGCTTTCCACAAATATTTGGATGATGGAAAGTAGAACTTTTTTCCACTCGGTTTGGATAGAAGACATGTAAGTGGTTTCACCGATTTTGAACGTTTGCTGCAGTCCTTAATTCAGCTATCCATCTCATGCTAGAGGTTTTCTACAGGATTCAAGTCATACCAATCCATGGTGGACCTCGCAACATGACAAGTGACGTTGTCATAATGGAAGTAACAATGATCCAACCCGTAAAACTACCACACTGTAGGAGCACATTGTTGTCTAGAATATTTGAATAGGAGTCGGCGTTGAGCTTACCATGAATTGGGATCAATGGTCTCAGTCCATACCACTTGAAAAATCCTCAGCCCATAATTCCACCTCCATCAAACTTTACAGTAGGCTCAATGTATTCTGGAGAACGGCGTTCTCCGGGCTAACACCAAACGCCATCACTGGACTCTGCCATCTGACTGGTAGAGATTATATCTTGATTCATCATTCAATTTAACCTGTTTCTTATCACCTACGGTCCTATTTTGGAATGTCATGCATCACCTCAACTGAACAACGCAGTTGGAATTTGTAATCAAAGACTTATGGGTGGCAGCACGATCATAGAAACCAAACAAATGTGCTTTCTTGCGAATGGTGTTTATCAAAACAATAGTCCCGGATGCTTGTTGGAACTCCTGGAGTATGTGGGTCATCGGTTTGGCGTTTGGCGAATTTCTTTGCACAGAACTCTCGTCGGTCTGTATCTCTTAGTTTCGTGGGTCTGCAGGGTCGAAGCACATTCTGACAATCACCATTTATTTTCTACTTTTTACTCACAAAAGCCATTGTTGTTTTAGGAATGTTTAACTTACTAAATATGCCTCCTAAGGATCGGCCGTTTCTATGATATCAGATAACCACACCCTTCTTGAAGTCAAACCGCTTTGAATTTCGTAACATCTTACATACAACTAATGCCAATGCTTTTTCCCACATGATATTTAAATGCAAACGTTGTGACATAGATCAGGACCGCAGATATCCTCATTTTCAGGGTTGTCCAAATACTTATTTCTAGATAGTGTAGCTTTTTAAATTCCTCTTGTAGTTAGATATGATTTGTTATTTGATTGATTATTAACATCTCACTGTGAAATCGCACTACTCTAGGGTTACCTGGATTTTCGATAGAGGTTCCGCAAGTGATCAGTATTTGCTTAATCAAACCGCCAAAATTACAGTAAAATTTTAATTTTTTTACGAAGGATTGAATTTATAAAGACAGTTTGCTTGTAAAAAATAAATAAATAAATATGTATATAATAAAAATATTTCTTGTGTAAAATAAAATCTTAACTTTCGTAAAAGTCACGTGCTTTAGGTCTGACTGGATACATCGGAACGCTTGCCAATGAAGGAGAAGGAATAACTTATCGACAAATCTACAGATTCGACCTTGAAACCCAAATTTAAGCAAGACCAATTTCTAAATTTTAGGTTGAAAATTTGCAAAAAACACTGAAGTTTCTTATTTTATCACTCAGTTATAAGCATTTTTAATGTCATTTTAAGCAATGTATTTGAGTTAAAAATATTTCTCAACGCATATGATAATAAAAACAAAATATAGGAGCAAATTAACGCAAAATGTGAATGGACTTGCAGATAGCTTTAATATACCTAGACTTCGATGGTATATGTATAAAAATGCAAACGCATATCCCAGTTATTAAATATAATGCAATGGTAAATAACACTTGGAGCATGAATTAATGAGAGAATTACATTAATTTTATGTTAAAAATTTGTAATAAAAATACGATACTTTTCTTTAATTGTCTTTACTTACAGTATCTACCACATGGTCTACTTTAAATATTATTTAAGATGTATTCTTTTAAGGGGCTTTTTTTATGAGTTTTCCTGGAAACATCCAGTAGTTTCGAGGGTTCCGTGAGTCTACAAAGTTTGAAGACCAGTGGATTAGAGTTAAAACTAGCGCCACAAAGAACAGCAATTGTTGGTTACGGACCTCACAATTTTGAACCAGTTCCAAGTGGCACTGAGCTGTATTTGGAAACCCACTCTTCAAAGTTCCTCATCAAGCCAACATGAGGATTATGAGTCTCGAAATATTAAACATGCATGCATCAGGCCCTTGGTATGGTGGGTCATTAGTGACATCAAGACTCAACGGAATATTAGGCCGGTCATGAATTAGCAACCATGATCACTCAATTATCGTGGCCAGAAGTAAAATTGATATCTATGTCAATGGTTCAAAGACAGCTAAATATTGGTGCTAATAGATTAATCAACTTATAAAACTAACACAGTTAATTAATTTTTAAAAAAGAATTTTCCATAGCGGATATCGATTTTTTCCCTAGAACCAGATAGATATTAGCCTCAATGGATTTTGTTCTGAATATTATTTGAATCTGACATTAATTGAAGAAATGTTATGGTGAACTTAAAAAGAGATTTTGTATTGTGGGAAGCAGTGGTTCCCAAACATATTACGTTCATGGACCCCCTTTTATACCAAAAATTTGGCCATTAACTCCTTAGTGAAATGCCGTATGTATTCGAATCTATACCACACTATTTTTCCAGTCTTAATGTTACTGAAAATTGGGTGCGGCTTAGAATGGAAGGCAAAAAAATTGGCTGAGAGAAATTGAGTTTCAGTCCCTTTCAAAAGAAAAAAATGTTATTGTACATTCTACTCACTTATATTGATGACTTCCAAAGTTTGTTGTAGTCTCTCACTACCCCTATGATTATTAACTCCCTTTGCATATTATCTAAATTTGGGTATGTTGGATTCATGATTAACGACTACTTAATTAATAAATCAATATTATTTATTGACCTTTCTTAATAGAGAAATACACAAATATTAATCAAACTTTAAGAACAACAAATTACAGTGGAGTGCGAGAAGAACCCGATTATGAACGACGGAATACTAACTGAAACCACGGAGAATAACGTATACAATCAAACTACGCATTTATATCTAATTTATGAAAATAACTGACCTGATACCTTTTTAAGGCAGGTTTCTCTAATACTGGATTGTTCTAAGGAGCGGCTTCAATCTTTGATATCTTCAGTTCCGTCCCGAACCGAATTAATGAACCTTTTTCAATAGTCTTCCTCCGGCGAATATACTTCCACTAGTTAAACTAATCTCTCAGAATTACCTTCTTAATCAACCTCGTAGTCATCCTCTCTCTCTTCATTTCATTTCTCCCTTTTATATCTTTTTCGAACTCGCTAAACCCGAAACTATCTTGTTTGCATAAGTCACACCTTTGGCTCTCGGCGGAGATTGGTTAAAATAAATAAAGTCTTTAAAGATTTGAGAGAAGGTTAGTGAAACGCGTAAGCAGCCGTCACAAGTTTATCTCCTGTAATTCAGTCTATCCTAAACATCGTTGACTGCTCTTATTTACAAAAAAATTTTGTATGCGCTCTCTTTCTTTTAATAATCTAAACATCAAAGAAATTGATAATAGCATCCAGATGAGTTCCCCATGACGCAATTATGAAAAGGGAAGCAATTTTATCAGAAGGAAAAAATGGAGAGTAGCGAGCCCTGAAAGTTTGACACGATTGAAATAAATATACGTCGATGGAGTAAAAAAAAATATAATTTTTTCTTGTAAATGTTCAACAATCTTTATTAATTGTTTTCTTCGGTAATACATTCTTTTAAAAAAACGTTGCATAACAAATGCATTGGATGGTACGAAAGACGACATCGTGTTGGAAAATGGCGATGCCAGCATCAATTCCGAAGTCAGCTGTGACATCGGGAGTGACGAATTCTTTTAGAAACATGATACTGAAGGTTAAAGTAATTATAGGTTCATGTATGTACTTGAAAGTTTTATATTACTGGTAAAATAATTTACCATAAAATTCAGCGTATAGCGAGCACCTATATTTCTTGCTGCATTTTTTAATTTTAAGGCATATTCGCCGCATAACGCGCACACCCTGTTTAATAAAAAACCTGAAATGTAAGTGGGCATTGCTCTTACATTTTGAAGTCATTTATTCGAGGTTTTATCCCAAGATTTTGAAGAAATAGTATACTTCTGGAACCAAAACCCTTTAAATTTATAAAGAATGTCATTTCTTTTAAATAAACAATATTTGATATATATATAAAAGTCAGGTCAGGCATTACTTCGATCGCAATCCACTGGTACATCGCCAAGGCATTTTGGGGTAACCGCCTGAAAATTTTACCAGTTAATAATTATATACGGAAAATTCAAGATTGGCTGACAGTACGCAGACTAAGCCTTCTACTGACTATAACTACGAAAACTAACTTTAGATAAGAATATTTTATTTCCTTAATGTATTTTGAATTGTTTCATAATAAATGTATCGTTTGATATAATTATATTTGGGGCTATTAATATTAAGTTTGTATCGCATTTTTTGCTTTAAACGCGGTTTTAAAAGTGTTGTTTCTTATTTTAGTTCTGTAGGTATAAGTACATATTCCATACTTATTACTAAGTTATAATAACAAACTGTTTTCCATACCTCATCACACCTACAGCATTGGGCAGTAGCGTACACAAGAATTTTTAAAGGGAAGGGGGTCGAGGCTTGAAGGTCTACCATTCTCGTATCATACCCCAACACGCAACCAAACATATTTTTTTGATTTTTTAGATTGTCGGGGACAAAAAATAAATTACTGAATAAATAATTAACATTAATAAATAAAAAAATTACTAATATCAAATACTTAATTACATTTTACGTACTATATACATGGGACTAATAAATCCTAAGAAAATGAAGGGTTATGAGAGGGAGGGTCCGGACCCGTGGACCCCTTCCCCGCCTTTGTGTACGCCATCAACACTGGGTGGACCGCAACTCCTTGAAAATATCAGAAGTAGCCTGCATCCTGGAAAAGTCTGCCCACCCCTGTATAAAAGCCTAATTTTTTATGAGCATCTTTTTTAATTTTTAATGCTATCATTTTTATACCCGATGTAATGCGCACCCTCAAATTTCGATCTTTTTGTGTGTGTTAAGAGTGCGCGTTATACGCCGGATTTTACGGTAATTATTAACTTATTATAATTTCCTATTAAAACTTTTTTTAAAAATTTCTTAAGTATCGGATACTGATGAACCTCTTATATACACAATTTTTTTTTTTTCTCCTCAAAAACGTGTAGAAAATTTGGAGTGATGCTTAGAATCGATGGCGGATTAGATTCGAGTAAATACGGTATCTCTATCATAATTGAAAAATTACAAATTTAGCTTCGATGTCTCGAAAATGAAAATGATATTGATTAGCATTTTGTAATAAGACTATTTTAAAAATGAACTTTAACAAAAATATGACTTTGGTTATATACAACATATCAATTGTATTCGAAATACTTACGTAACATATATACTTTATCTCTACAAAGAAAACAATAATATACTTTAGGTCCAAAACTAAAGAAAACTTGTTGTATTCACTTCACGTCTCTCTACTCTTTGATACTGACATATTTTAGTCAAATTATTGCATGTAGGGGTGAGATTCCGTTCCTATTAAAAGACATAGATGACCGCGCCCACGGTCGTCCAGACTTCAGGGTATGACGCTTGACATTATTTGTATTTTATTTAATTATCTGTAATATTTTATTCTAATTTTTTTAACACGCAAAAGTCATGACTAATTTATTTTTATTTTCAAATTAATTGAAATAGTGACAAATATTTTACTTTATTTTCAATCTTTCTTGCGCCCTCTAAATTTGTCTACGAACCCCCTCAACTGTCACAAAGATCCTCAAGGATCCATAGTAACCACTTTTAAGCTCTCTGTGTCCCTGTAGCGCAATTGATAGCGCGTTGGGCATCTAATCTAAAGGTCGTAAGTTCGAATCCTACCTGGGATGACCAAATTTTTGCGAATGCGATTTTTGAATGAGTAAATAGTAACAAACAAAAATAATAGTCCAACACCACACATTGAAAGGAAAATCGCTTTCTATTTTACCACTTAATATTATGATTCTGTCATATGTATATACATATTTTTATATTACTAGTAATTATTTAATAAAAATTAACTAAAATAAAAATTTTCTTTGTTGACCTAAGTAGGAATTGACTTTAAATTTTTTTTTATATTACTTGCTTTTACTTTCAAGTTAATGGAAATGGTGAAAAATATTTTACTTTATTTACAATCCTTCGAGAACCCCTTAAATTTGTCTACGAATCCCCAAGTTAATTTTAAATTACCGCGAACCCTCTCTCAGCAGTCACAAATATCCCCAAGGGTCCGTAGTAATCATTTTGGGAATCTATGGTGAGAAGTATCCATAATACTTGTCTCATTTCTCATACCACGTGATGGTTGGAACTATAATAATTTAAGCATAAGATGTGATCCTTAGAGTCTCCGCAATTTTTGTCCAATAGTAATTTTAAAAATTGAAGATTTATTTTATTAAGATAATTGCATATAGTTTTAGATTACGGAGATTTTAGACTCAAGATATCTGAATATGTAAAAATATTGTTACTTTACAGTTCCATTTTTTGCATAACGGCTTATATTGTTCATTGCAATATCAATTTTCACAAGTTCGTACGTTTTTAAATTTCAAAAACATTATCTAACCTTTATTGAAAAAATTTTGTAGTGCAGTGTTTTAAATGTAGAAGTGTATTATCGTCAAAATGCGTGTGTTGTGTTTCAGACATTTTCATTTTCCAATAGGAAATCCTTTTTCCCGAAAGTTATCTTCCCTCATAATTCAGAAAGTTACATACAGATTCTTCAAAAATTGAAAGGTATTCTAGCTTTAAAATTTAAAACCAGATATTGAAAAAAATATTTGATTATAAGAAAATTCTTTTTTGAAATTTTAATCGGCCATGTTAATTAACTTAATCTATTAATTTATTAGTGTAACAATTTAGTTCCCTTTGAGCAATTAATTGCAATATAAATTTTATTCAACTCTGATGAACATTGCAAAGGTTATCTTTTTTTTACTAGTGAAAATTACAGAAGATCGTTCTCACTTTATGGAAACGATTTCGTTATTCATTTTCTCGTTTACATTTTGAGATAAAACTGAAAACTTCAAAACAATCGTCTGCTAAGGTTTTCTTTTAATTGGAATATAAAATAAAATATTTATTTAAAAATGGCTCCTAAAAGTGATATATGGCTCTAAGGTTACATAATTACGCTTTCCAAGGAGAAATATTCGTATCAACAAATTAAAAAGCGGTGTAAGAATCTCGGTTATTTCATTTCAATCAAAGGTATTTATAATATATTAAAATTGAAGGAGAAAAAGTTTCTGGCAGAAAGTAAAAATAAAAAAAATGGCCACGAAACTTCATCTTAAGATTATTCAATCGCAATCAACTATCAAGAAGACGATGTCTCTTATCCTAAATGAAAATCCTCCGATTCAAAGATTCATTGCATCGAAACTATGAATGTCTTCAGGAACTGTAATTAAAATCATTCGTAAGAATCTAAAGTTAAAGCACATGCTTAAACCTAAAGTTTGTCTCCTTTTTTAAAACAAGTTGCTGAAAGAAAAGCAAATTGAAGAAAATTATACAAAAAAAAAAAAACCTAGCTGCTGAAAAATGGAAATTTATGCTAACACTCGATGAGTTATGGGTATATTTAAATGACAAGAGAAAAGAAGATCAATTTTCTATTGCTCAACTGACGATAATGACTGTATGAAAAGATTTAGTGAGAGTACAGTAAAATTCCCAAAGGGACTCATGATAATTACAGGATTTTCTAACATAGGCAATTAAAAATCAAAAAAGCCTCAAATAAAGCTAAAAGTTAATTCACTCAACAAACAGCAAAATAATTTAGAAACAGTTTTTGTAGAAGAAATTTCAACACTTTATATGGAAAGGACATTGATAAAGTTGAGCTTCATATGGACAAAGCCTCTAGTCACACGTCTAAATCAACTCTGCCCCTTATCTAGCAAAGAAAGAATCAGAAACAGGAATAAGTGTATCCCATTGGATGAAATTCATGTAAAATTATCCGACACTTCTGCAATGGACTTTTGTTGTTTCGGTTTATTAAAACGAGCCTTAGGAAAATGACGTCCAAGAACAAGGAACGGACTTTTGGAAACGGTTCAAGAGGAATGGGGTAAAATTTGTATTACTATACTGAGAAAAAGTTTACTTTTTTGAAAACTTCGAACTAGTAGAACTATTGTCAAGAATCATGGATATCAGATAGAAGCAAATTTCCACAAAAAATACAGTATTTATTGATTAAAAAATAACTATCAAAATCATTCCATAAAGTGTGAACGACCTTCTGTATTTGGTTAGCTATAGCAAGAATCCTGATTTAATTTTCAGTTCTTCAAATAAGGCTAGATTCCACAATATGTAGTCTGCTTATAAATGAGTAATAACGCATGTATAAACTCATATTTATAACGGAACAATTTATTGTTAATGGAGACAGGGGGATTACTGCTGTTTCGTGTAAATGAGTATTTGGGAGAAATCTAATTAAACTGAAAACAGTAAACATGTCAAGATTCCAATTTCAGAAAACTGCCAGCTCTGAAATTGTTCCCTGAGTAACCACATTTTCAATCTGCTCTTAGTGTGATCATTATTGGTCTGGCATATAAATTGTCATCAGGAAATTCATTTTAAGGATAATTTTCTTTGGCTTCAAAAATATTCATGAATTAAGATTTTCAGTTTTAATTGCATATGTTATCCTTACTGTTTGATATTATTCAATGAAGAACAAAAATATATGCCTAAAAGATTATTAAATGAGAGAACAAAAAAATTTTCGCCATTCTTAAAGAATATGAATTAAACTAGTAATATTTGCATTTTTATTGAGAGTTGGTACGGATTGATATTCAGTCTCTTAAGGGAGTGGATATTAACGTCAAACTATAAAACAACACGAGGGACATTGATGACGGACTTCGTAATTTTGAACCATGGTCAAATGAAGAGGATGACACCTGTGTGTGAGCTGGCAACCCCACTCCGAACTTTCACACGACGCCATGAGCCTCAACAGATTTACGTGCATCACCCCCCCCCCCGTCTCTACACCAGGATGTGGACCAATACCGGTCCGTAAATCGAATGGTACCAGACCGCCTAAGAAACATTATTTACAGTGTTGTATTTTTCTCTGGTTTGTGCAATTTTCCTTAGAAATCACTTTATATTCATTTTTGGTGTAACTATATTTTATTCTGTGGTAGACCTTCACAATGTCAAAGTTTGGTCAGAATTGCAATTTTGATTTTTTTTTAATACTAATAATATTCTCCATATCTCATAGAACAGTTCTGTCAAAGAATTTTGTCATTCTGATTACTAATTACACATAATTATTATTTTTATTTTACTCAAATAAAAGTTTAAAATGCAGTTTTCTTAGTCCGTAAGTTTTCCGTTTTCATTGTGACGTAAACTGCTCCTTGCGTTTCAAATTACGTCATATCTCTTTGAAATTTTCACAACTTATGAAAGATGATATAATTCCCAATTTGTGCATTAATTTTCTAAAATATTTAACGGATCATATTTTGTGTAGTTTTGAATACCTTGAATGTGTGATAATTGGTGAAATATTTCATATAGTATTGAAAATGTATCTTTTTTTCATCAAATTTTATTCTGAATTTAAAATTTATGTACAGATATATTTAGTTATAGTTCATACATATATCTAATATATAAAATTCTCGCGCCACAGTGTTTGTAGCCAAACTCCTCCGAAACGACTAGACCAAATCTTATGAAAATTTGAGCGTATATTCAGTAGGTCTGAGAATAGGAAGCAAACTATTTTTCATTCCGATATTGCAATTAGTTGAGAAGATATTAATTAAAAACCTTAAAACGCTTAATTGTTTTACTCCTGAGGGTTGTTTATTTGGCTAAACTTCAATTCTGTTTCGGCCGAGCGAAGATCCCACTTTTTTGACCATTTTAAAATAGCCATCGAATTTTTGCTTTTGAAATCAGGCAAAAAATAATAACAGAATCGGAAAGATCATTTATTTCTCCACAATACGGTATAATTATTTTTACAAAATAATGATATTTTCTATTTTTTTACGATTTTTTTAAAAAAATAAAATTGATGCGTTTTTATGAAAATTATTTCTAAATTGTTGCGTATGAATTTATTTTCGTGTTATGAAAACGATATTCTACACTAAATAACTTCAAGCCTTTTTCTTTTAGAACCAGTCATTTAAAAAATACAATGCCCAAAACTTTTTTTTTACGATTTAGCTTAGGTTGGTGTGTTGCGGTAGTTAGGAGGGGAGGGGGGTAGCAGCTCAGGCATCGCACTCGACACTTGACCAGGGTTCAAAATTACTAGGACCATCGCCAAAACCCTCGTGTTGCTGAACAGTACAACGTAAATATTCACTCACTCACTCCATTCAGGGCTTCTTCAAAAAATATTCTAAAAATTTATTAATCAAATTAACTTTTGTGTAACTCAGAAAATTTGCTATGGTGAATTTAAAAAAAAAATATCCTAAAACAGAATTTCACTATGAATTATTTCACTTTAAACGTATAGAACGCTATTTTAGTGAAAAGTATGAAAAAATAAAGCATCAGGGTAAACATTTAATAAAAATAGCATTGTTAAAATGACAATCATTCGAATGATCTCAGTTGTAGAACCTTTTCTGCCATTGTGCTTCGAATAAAATCGCACCGTTCTTTAGATGAGGTGATGTTTCCTTCTATACTCACTTATTGAGATGCCGGAAATCGAATTTCGATAATGTGATGTCTGAAAGAAAATCCGAAGATCGTTTCCCGATTTCCGGATGCAATTGCAAACAACATAAAAGGTGCTTTCGCATCCATTCTACAGATGCACTTGCGAGTTGGGAATATACTACGAATATCCCCCTCCACTTTATTTTTTTTTCTAAATACGGACGCTAATAATGGTGTGTCGGGAGAAACGTCTCGAAAAATAAATAACGATTACTTTGAAATGAGAGTTATTTATACAGTCAAAGAAAGTACTGTACTGTAAATTCCAAATATTTTTTCAATGTACCTGCGAGATTTTTTTTCTTTTGGGGAGCATTGTGTTATTTAAATAATAAAATTTCGGAAAAGAATCACCATAAATGAAAATTTTTTAAACACATTTGAATCTATGTAAAGGAGAACAAAGCGATTCAATCATTCACTTCACGAATCTTCGAAATTAATATACCTACAGACTTGAAATTTGATGAGCATGTTTCTTTCATGGAGTGGAGAACTATAAGGAACGGGTTTTGTGAAAATTGACCCCTCCCCCCAAGGGGTGTTGCGAGGAGTTAAAGGGAATAATCGATAAATATTCCCGTGTTTGAACTATTGCACCTACAGACCTGAAATTTAGCTGGTATGTTCCTTTTACGGAGTAGAGATCTACTAAGGGCGGGGTTTTTTTTGCAAAAATCAGCCCCAAAGAGGCTTTGCGAGGGGTTAAGGGGCATTATGGTGAAATATATTTTGTTTTTGAACTATGGGACCTACAGACTTGAATTTTGGTAGGCACGTTCCTTTGATGGATTAGAGATTCTCTAAGAATGATTTTTGCTGAAATAAATACCCAAAGGGAAGATAAGGAACAATAAGGATACATTATAGACAAAAATTTCAGATTTTGAACTATTAGACTTACAAACGTGAAATTTTGTAAGCATGTTTCTCTAGATGAATACAGATTCGCTGAGAACAGACTTAACGAAAATTGATTCTTGTGGGGGTGGGGGAATTACTGGGCACATAGATTTAAAAAAATCCCATTCACGTACTAATGGACCTACAGTTATGAAATCCGGTATCTATGTTTCTATTGTTAAGTTGTAATCCACTACGAGCGAATCTTACGAAAATCCGCATTCAGGGGGGTTTGCGGGCATATTGATAAAAGAAATTTCGGTTTTTGAACTATTAGACTTAGATTTTAAATTTAGCAAGCATGTTTATTTTGTTGAGAAAAGATCCACTAGAAACAGGTTTTTCGTAAATGTGCTCTGAGGAAGGGCATTATCGAAGCGTAAAAGATAGTTCTGCTTCAGTTTTATAAATTCAAGCCCAATCCTTTTTAAATTAAGAGGTGAAGTTTATAAGAATCTTTTTCAATACAATGCAGCGCTTAATGCTAGGACTTATATATCAGTAATTTATACCTAAACAGTACATACAGTAATACCTCGATGTATGCTACCCCGACTTATGCGAATTCGGAGTTACGCGGTTTTCAAATCTCGATGATTTGTCTTTTTTTCCATCACTGAAACTCAGGCGGAATCAGTGATGGAGCCAGATGAAATTGGTAATTTTAATCAAGAAGTTGTTGATCTTGCCAGGGAAATAAATTAAGAAAAGGTTAGTGATGACGTTCAAGAACTGTTGGATTCCAACTATCAATAGCTGATAGTTAAAAAGCTCATAGATATTCATGAGCAAGAGCAAGACATTGAAGAATTTGAGTCTTTAGACCCAGTTCAATCAGAAGATAGAATGATGGTTGTGAATTTGACAGAAGGCTTCAGTTTAATTGAAAAACAGTTTCAAATTTTAAAAATTACATATTCCAACCAAGTGAGTATTTGTTCAACAAAACTAGGAATATATATAAAAGATCATTCAGCCGGCAGACAACTTTGTAATGTAATGGATGGGATAGCCCATCCATTAGTGTAAGAAAGTTAGAAGAAAAACTAGCCACATAGTCAAAACAACACAATTTATTTACTATTCTCAACAACAACACAAATTCGACAATTTGAGTTAAGAAATGCACCAACTGATAAATATGGGAGTAATCGCGAAGCAGACGAGATAAATAATAAATCGGATTGCTTACACTTAGCACTTCCAGGCAATACACTTTCTTATATTTGAATATAATTTCTAAAGTAATCCACACACACAATTCAGACGGTTCGAATCCAATTTAATAACTAATTGACCAAATCGTCAATCTTAATATTAATTAAATAATCTACAAAGTGCTCTCGTCTAACTTTACGTTAATCTTCATGCTATCCTTTAGCTTCTAACCTCTATCTCTCTCTTAACTCGAAAGTTTAATCTTTAAATATAAGCCTTGATTTGCATAATAACATCTTCGATGGAGGAAAGTTTTCAACAGAATAATTTTTAAAGATCCAAAATTCCAAAGAACACGAAAAGAACCGTAACAGTTAAATTTTATGAAACCTAAATCAAAATATTTTTGGTTTGCGATTTTGTATTTGTGTTATTTAAGATTTTACTAAACATTTTCCTCCTATAAATTAGTATTTCCTTTCGTCTTGGCCCCAACTAAAAATAATTTACATGTATTTATAAGCAAAATTACACCCCGACCTTCGCAGTTATCACTCAGTCGATGTAGTACTGTTTTCATTCAACATCATGAAATAACCAACGAAACGGGTGCGTAACGGATAGCTCTTGATTAAAAAAAAGTATAAATATATTTTAATTATTCACTAAAATGTATAAAGTTATGCCCCCTTTAATAAGATGTAGGGTGTTTTATTTTAATATTTGGAGCCCACGATCATACGATAAGATTGATTATTTATTAACGTCACAAGGGGTTCATAAACAACACAACTCGTAATTTTCAGATGACGTGACTGATCACGTTCGAAACCGCAATTTTGAAAAGAAAAACGTATAATGAATCAGTTTTTATATTTAGTGTCAATTGAATTAGAATGTATTAGGTGGACCGGAAAGTAATGTCGTTTCTGCGTATGTCGATATTAGTTGGTCGTTTATCAGCTCATTGTGTACTTCAAAGTCGTGACAAAGACATTTTATGGTCAGAGTGATTTGTTTACTCGTAAATATTTAAATCTTTTTTTTTGAAATTTATGGAGAAATGGTCAGCCAAATACCAGAATACGTGCATATCCTGCATCGTATGGTTTTTGAGTTTCACAATTGTAGTAACGCAATGGTTGATACCAAACTCTTTTGCAATGTTTATCCAAACGCATTAGACGTTCCGAAGTGCATACGGTGGGCTTTAAAGTTCAAATTGGGTAATTTTGATCTTTCCGACTCGCACTCCTCAGGAAGACGAACAACTTTAGACATTGGCATGCTAAGGGTTGAAGTGGAGGCAAATCCATGCCAGACAATCTAGGAACTGTCAAACACTGTTAACCAACTTGGTCGACCATACAAGAACATTTGCAGCAAACTGGAAAAGTGAGCAGAGCAAGTGCTTGGGTCCTGCATTATCTGTCCGAAGAAAACTAAGCTGACCGATCCAACACATGCATCTTATTACTTCAGCGGCACACTACAGAAATGTTTTTTGATTACTTGATCACAGGAGATGAAAAATGAGTTACCTATGATAATCCGAAACTCAAAAGTCAATGGTTTTCTCTCTAAATGCGCTTTTGTGTGTTTGGTGGAGAATTCGCGGAGTCGTTCATTTTGAAGTGTTGAAACCTGCACAAACTGTGAATGCAGACCCTTACTGTGTACAAGTGGATCGAGTAAATCAATCTTTAATTGAAAAGTACCCAGATATTGTCAACAGAAAAGGTTCTATTCTGAAATTTGATAATGCAAAACGACATTGCACAAGACGAACCCTGGAAAAAGTTAACGAATTGAGATGGGAGTTATTGCCTCACTATCCATACTCGCCCAATACTGTTCCGAAGATTTCCATTTATTCCGATCTCATAAAGATTTTTTAAGTGGTAAAAAAAATTTGAAAAGTCGAAGGACGTCCAAAATACCATCTCCAGATATTTTGCTCAAAAATCATTTGATTTTTATCTATCTGGCATTGAAAATTTCCATAATAAACGGCAAAAGGTTGTTTCTAACGAGGATGATTACGTAATTGATTAAAACTAAAAACTTGCTAAAAATTCATCTATTTGAATTTAACGTAGAAAATCGACATTACTTTCCGGTCCACCTAATACATATAATGTTGTTTTCAGAATATATTACCAGAAAACATTAGTTAAATGCAATGTTAAATTCCTTACATTGTTACGGACTAGTAACTCTTTGCTAATTCTTTTACTAGAATAAATCGAGGATAAAAATTTCTATCAACGCAGATAAAAAAAAATGTGTGTATATATTATCATAGGCTGTCGTAGAAAAGTTTCTACTTTAACATTTATTTGGTTTTCTTTTTATTCTTTTTATCATTCTAAAAGACACTCATTTTATACTTCCGTCCAACCCTTATCGTAAATGTGTCATTTTATTTTTTTTCTATTCGTGTTTTTAAAAATTATCTCGGACATTGTCATCTGAATTCAAATGCAAATGTTTGTTATAAAAAGTAATTTTGGAAAACAGCAGTCTAGGGTAATGTGATGCTATGGAAAAATAGAATAATTTATTCGCTATCAATTTATTATTGATGTTTACGCCGAATAATTTATTACACTCCACCCAAGTTGAATACAAACACGACTTATCGATCGAGTTTAATTCGAAAAAATTTATAGCGTTTTCACTTTATTTGGGTCGTTAAAATTGAGTAAAGGATTTTTTTCTTTCTCCGTAATTTATTCGCTTCATTTTTATTTTGCAAAAATTTTACACAGGATAATACATTTATATTCGTTGATAGCTAGCTATTAGTCTGATGTATAACTCTTAAATTACATTATACAGTAAACTTTTTATACCGTCAATAGATTTCTTATAAAACTTCGCTTTATAGAAGATCTTCATTATTTATTTTAAAAAAAAAGGTTATGCTCTGAAAAATATATTTTTATTTTAGTTACAAAACAAATTAAAATTTGCAATAAAAATTCAGATCATCCATATAACTAGGAAATGTACATAAAACTGATTATGAAATCTTGTGACGATCAGTCACGTAATTTTTATAAGAAAAGTAAAAGTTTCCCCGATAAAGTTTAATGTGGAATACTATAGTTATTGCTCCTCTAAAAACTAAAAGGAATTTTTTCTTAAGTTTTTTTATAATATGATTTAGAAGTTCAGAATGAGAGGTTATAACAATAGGCTATCCACAAGGTCTAAACTCTGGGGGATTTTTCCATCGAGTCAAACTGTCACCTTGAGCTAGAATGACTCAATGCCTCGAATAAACGTCACTACTAAATAGGATATAAATAGTCAATGAGATAGAGAATAGATATTATGTATACAATATTGCCACATGCTAGTACTGTCTGAATTGTAGTCGCTTATTCTTGTATTATAGTCCCTATTCTAATTATTAGATTTCTTGTGACCCTGTTTCTGAGATTGCATTTCATTGAAAAGATTAGTACCCCTTCTTTCTTGTTATTCAGTTTTTGTTTTGTCAACGCATCACGTAATCAGGTTTAGTGTTAAATTAATAGAAGAGAATTATTGTGAATACTTATTGGTCATCATTTCGTATCATTGTCGTTTCGTCATCAAGTTAATGGCGCCTCATTTATTGCTGCTTTTCGATCCCCCCGAAGTATCTGATTAATGAACGAGACTTCCATCTCAGCCGACATGAAGAGGAGGTACCGCGACAAAATATCATTTCAACTTCCCTCCCTGTCTTATACGATGTATTTAGAATGACAAGTTCCAATGCTTTATCTATATCTCGTAATCCAAATATGATTTCAATTATAAAATTAAAGCTATATAAACCTTAGAACTTTAAAAAAATTCGAATCAAAATACAAAAAACCCATATAAGAACACTGTTCTGTAAAAGTGAACGAGTGAATGTTAATGTTTCACTAATCAGCTAATGGTGGCCTTGTGAGGAAGGATCTCGTAATTTTGAACCATAATCGACGAGGACGACACCTGAGCTGGCACTACCTCTCCTAACACCCACGCCACACTAACGGGAGCATGTTTGAGCTTCGACAGATTTAACTTCCTATACTGTAGGTCTTCAGTGTACTAGAGAGAGAGAGGCTCGAACTCATGACACGCCAGCCACGTGTCCATTACCTTGACCACTAGGCTACCGCGGCCGTCCTTCTGTACAAGCATGAAACAGAAGTATATCCGAATATTAAGGATTATGTATTTCTTGCATTTGATTTTCAAAACACATTTTTCTCGTAAAATATCTAAATTTTTAAAATTTATTGATTCTATATTTTCCTGAATTGAAACATAATAACATTTGTCAGTGGAAAAAAGTCCATGAAATTTCTGTAGCTTTTCATAGTAGCATTCACATTAGAGGGTTTTTGACATGGTATATTTTTAGAATCAACCAATTCTAAACAAATAAATGTAGTAGCCGAATGATCGTGGGCCCTCAAGCTCATAGCCAGCCCTGTTTCAGTCGAATCACTTGTTCCAGTCCTAATTGCGCTATAAATCTGTAGTAGATTGATGGGTGTTAAGTATTGTCGCCAGTTTACGAGGGGGGAAAGCAGCCGACTACTCTAATTAATTGAACAATCATAAATTTATCAGTGGGCAATGACTACACGAAGAATAACTACAATAAGAAATATTATAACAGATTATTTACGGTAATGTAAATACGCACTCGTTCTAAACAAGCTTTCCAGCTCTTCAGAAAAGGCTACCTAGAACAGTTCCAGGAACACCAGGCCTACCTAGAACTCAGGCAGATAGTTTCCGTGTAACGTATAAGTAGATTCTGAACTCGATTGACTCGACGGTAGTCTCATGGCAATTTTCAGGAGGGTTTAATTCCACAGATTTCTCGAAAATTCATTGGCGAAATAATTTGTCGCCAATCTGATAACCCTGTTCCAAATTCTAGGATTGCCATGATCTTATTCAAGTTGATGCTGAGAAGCGAACTTTCCTGTCCTGTAAAACGCAATTTTCCTCAAGGATTGTGTTACTGCGAGGAAAACAACATCCATGAATAAATGAATATTAACGTCGCACAGTGGTCAGTTTTCTCGATCTGGCGGACGGAAATTTTTTTATGGCTTTAAAGTCTTCATAATTATATCTAATGATCAAAAACTATTGTAATTGACTCGGAATAAGGCGCGCACTCGATACTAACGTTAATGGTCACGCGGGGGGACTGAGACACCCCAATCCCTTTTTTTATAATTATTTTTACTGTAAGCGATAAAAATCGTGAATAACTTAATCAAAAGAAAGTATATTTACCTACTTTTAAGGACTTTTAAAATTTTCTTTGAAAATTTGAGATAAAATATCAACCAAACAGAACCAAAAAATTTCAAATGTGCGTGACTTTAATAAAGGACACAAATCACAGACGCTTTTCGCTAACATTATAGGAATGTTATTGGCAGGCAAAACAGTCATATATGCTGTTCAAGTTTTGTAGTTTTATTGTTCTTTGATGGTCGATAAACAGTATGCTGAACTTTTTCTTGCTTGTGTCTTTTTAACAGAACGAAGAGTGTCTTGTGCTACACTTATGACTTCATATTTTTCCTGGTGTTCTTTTGGTAGAATTTTCCTTTCAACTCAAACGTTTCCTGTTCATCGATTTTCTTATATTTACTTTTGCTATGATGATTAACATGCTTTATTTCAGCAGCTTCTTCCCTTACTTGTTCATTTTCAACTTCCTTTAATACCATTTCTTTTTCTTTCATTTTTCTCATTTACATTTATAAACCATAATAAGTCGTACAACACAGCAATCAAAACTACTAAGTTGTTCACAGGGGGAAAATGTCTAGCATTCTCATAGAAAATATCTTGGAACTAAAGTGGTCGCGCGGAGAACTCAGTCAAAACAAATACATTAAAACTGTAATAAAAAAAACGTATGCCACGCCCAAAAAAAAGAAGGAAATATGTTACAAATACATTATAGTTCCTATGAAGACTGTCCTATACGAGGATACTGTTAAGGTCATTGTCAATAAATAAACAGTTTTCTCAGAATTAACGACTTTGTGAGCCTGGGGTGACTCTGTGCCCCACGCGCTTGCTCTCGGGTTAAAGCAAATTGGACACTATTTCTATATTCTTACAAGAAATAAGGCTCTTAGAGGCTCAATACATTTATGGCAGGCGTGAAATTGATCAAGAATAAATGACTGCGAAATGGACCTAGCTTTTGAACAAGGATCTAAGGATATCAACAGCAATAGTAATGTGACAAATGTGGGAGAATGTTTACAAAAAATAGGGTGGCTAGTTAAAGATTAAATTTTAACAGATTAAACAAATACAATCAAACAAAAGTACGCATCTACAAGCATTAGCATTATACATATGTAATAAAAGATAATATATATATATATATATATAGGCATGACGGAGAGAGAGAGAGAAGGATATAGGAAAGGAGTTAAGGGAGGGGGGCAATATATAGTGTGCGTGATTGTGTAGGTAGGGAGGTTTTGGTAGTATTTGAGCAGTAGAACTATTTATTCCATGATTCCGAGTCACTAGCATTATATTCGCAGGACTCGTGTTAACGCGCCGTCTTACAGAGAGAAATAAGGTGAAACAAGCGTCGCAGAAATACCAATGGCTAACACTGAAAAAAATCATAACTTTGGGAGTTGCAGGAAGTAACAGCTAAATTTGGTATTAAATTAAAGGTCTATATCTACTCTATTTGACATAAGTGTTACAGTGGTCAATCCTGAAAGTTCTAGTCCATTCAACACAAAAAACCGACACGCGTTTGTGGGAATTATGTACTAGACAAAATGTTACGTTTTTACAATTTTTTATCAAATTGTCAAATAAAGAAATTATCTACCCATAACGTGTATTTTCAAAGAAAAATGCCAAAAGCTACAAAATCTTGTTCAGACGAAACGGTAGAGCTTTCGACTGGAAAATGAAGCTCACACGTTTTCCTCGTAGTCCCAACAAACCCGATCTAAACCATCGATTGTTGGAGATTTCCAATCGCGTGCAGAAGAAAACTGATTACAACACGGCTAGGGGTCCTATGAGGACCATAAATTGTGGGTTGTTGTTAATTTTCACGCAGATTCATTTTTGGCGTTTCCGTGCGCCAGATCGGGAAAACTGACCAATGTGCGTCGCACTGTTTAACTACTCGAGGGTTTTTGGTGACGGACCTCGCAATTTTGACACCATGGTCAAGTGACGAGGACAACATCTGTGGCGTGTTACAATATGAAGGGACTCGAAGTTCTCACTTTGGCGAGATGGTGAAGTTACGTGAGAGGGATGCCAACTAAAGTGTCGTCCTCATGATTTGACAATGATTAGAAATTTTGAGGTCTGTAACCAAAAGGGCTCTAGTTGTTTTTGAGAGCAATATTTTCCATATAATCCATTTAAATTGTATTTTAGGAATAGATTGGTCCTTTATTTTTTTTATTTGCCCTTGTTGAAATTCCGTGTAACTATTGAATTCATTGTCAGACAGTGAAATAAAGTTTAAATCCCACAAATTGCTCAACATTACATTTGAATGCAATTTTAGAATGTCCCCGTCTTGAGCTGAGATTAGACAGAGAAAGACCCACACATTATTAAGATACCACTATAAGGAAAGCACACGAAAAGGCATAGCGTATTTGAAGGAACAATAACGCTCGAGACTTATTTTAATAATTTTCATCTCGATAGATATTACTCGGCGAACAAACTTGTACACTTGAACTCGATATCGAAATTGAAAAAGGAAACTGGAAATAGATATATTATTGGTTGTTTCATGAGAGGTTAAGTTCATATCATAAGTTTCATTTGAAATAGTGGAATGTATTTTTTATTCCTTGAATTATGATTCGTTTTTTTCTTTCTAGGCTTTCATCATGCGGAATTTTTATCTTCAATCTTACCAGAATCATGGTGAGTAGCGTTGTTTCTGATTGATTTAAAATATTTTTGTTTGACGCTTAGTATTAGAAGAAATATTGGAGATTTTACAGATGTTTTTATAAAAATTGTCTACTTTGAAAACTTTATCAATCATTTAGTTTTAATGTAGCAGTTTTTACATATTTTTATGATTTCAATAAAATAGTAAATACTTCAGTTTTAAGTTAATTTTCAATACTTCTTTAAGTTTAAAAAAAAAATGACCAATTTATCTGAAAAAATACCGTGGTAAATATTTGAAAAGTTATGTATTTTTATGAAATACAAGAAAAAAAAGGGATCGGACATATTAGAATTTTTATTCAACAGAGTATTTAAGACAGAAGTTAAAATCTTCCATTGTGGCAGGACCATTTTTATATTAGAAAAACTAAAGTTATGAAACCTAAAACAAAATAAGAAAGAGTTTAAAAGCATAATATGAAATCCTAATCTAAATATCATAGTAAATGAGCTCCAAAGGACAAATTGTGTTATTAAATAAATTTCTAAATTTGAAGGCAAGGAATTTATATTATTTCTATTCTCATTTAAATAAGGATAAAGAAAGTTTTTAAATTGTTCATAATTTATTCAGATAAAATACAAAGTGCCCTACAACTTTCATAACTTGAATCTTTCATAGTCGAATATGTTTTTATTTCATTTTAATATGACTTATAAATAAAAGAAGATGCACGCATAGTTCAACACTTTCCTGTGATGATGTAGATAATATTGAATGAGATATAAAAATGGTTTTTAACTTACTAATGAAAGATTAAAAATGCTATATTACATACAAATAAATATTTTATCAAGTTATCTAAAGCTTTATGGCATAATAATTAGCAGTTTTTAATTCTTGTGGTATTGTTTCTAAAAGAGTAAAATTTTGTATTTATTAAATTATGAAGTATTTGGCAAATGAAATTCTTTATGATCTTGTTAGACATTTATCTATTTTGCCTAATATATTAACCAAACTTGCGTGTAGTTTCGTATTGTGTGTGTGTATTTCCTGCCTTCCTCTTTATCGTACACTGTAATTTCGACAGAAGGTATTTTTTAAAGTTTAATACAGAAGAAGCTATTAAAGGAGCCTGATGGGTTTATTTCGTGTAATTATTTAGTAAGTGTCCTCTCATCGTAAGAATTGTTGTAAAATGCCTGTTAATCATTAACTAAAATATTTTGACTTTTTATCATAAAAAGTTTTAGCACCTTAAATTAATTCCCCTTCCTTAAATTCATTTTTCAATTTTAATTTTAATTTTTTTCTATGCACCTGACAACATTTTTTCCGCATAAGTAAGTTTTGAAATTCCACAAAACTAATTTTCGATCCACCCTTATAAGCATTCTATCAACAAAAAAAACAAAAAAAATCAAAGCTTATTCCTCAACTCGCTTTCCCTGAGTTTCATTCTCACTATAATATTTTGAAACGACAGTGAAAGCATAACAAGAGAAATTATTATTTTTTGCATGAAAACTTTTAATTTCATTTTTACTTTACAACATTTACTTATTCATTTTTAAAATTTATTTCACACTATTTATTTTTAACCATACCCAGCAGGAAACATAGACGATCGTTTTTGCTTATGTTTAAAGTATTCCAATTTTACAGTTAAATTTTAACAAGAGGTTTCAATGTCATTTGAAATAAAAAGATCAGTCGAAATGGACTCAATTTAATTTTTTATGAGTTTAAGTGCTTTAAATCGGTTGTAATCTTTTATGTGCGAGTACTTTAAACAGGAATGCGTCTGTAGGGAAGAGTGATAATATACTAAAACACTTATTCTCTTACGAAAGAGAATTGCCCTTCTAGTAATTCAGCATATTAACCACTTTGTTACCAGGATATGATCAGTTTACGCTCGTGTAAATTAATTTATTCTACAATGGGGAGCTTTGTTCTCTTTCTTCATATTTCATCATGCAGCTGATTATGTGTCATCTATTTTTCACTGTTATGTTTTGTAGCTATTATTGGGGAAAGTAAGATCGCGACAAATAAAAAGGAAAGGAAAGAAAATGTCAAAGGGGAAAAAAGGAGGTTCTTTGAAATATTATTGCAAATTTACGTGGGCGAAAAGGAGCCGACGACTCGAATTATTTGAATAACAACAGATTTATTAATGGACGAGGACGAACAAATGACTTCACGAAGACAAATCAACGTATATACACAAAGAGAGAAACATTATAACAGATTATTTACAGTAATTGAAAATATACTCGTTATCAACAAGCTCTACAGGGCTCCAGAAGCGGCTCTCTAAAGCAGTTTTCCTAATAGAACTCAATCTCTCTGTCTTATAGCAGACAAAGCTCAAACAAATACAAATCTCGACTAACTTCTGAATTCCAACGATCTTTATATAGCATCATGAAAATTTCAAGAAGGGATGATCCCAGTGACTTCCCGAAGGTTCCTTTGCAATATTATATTCGCGAAATTTGTCACCAAACCCTATCACCAAGGGAGATAAAGTAACAAATTTAAATCTTCTAGAGTTTCTATAATCTTATTTTTCAAGTTCATACTGAGAAGCGCACTTTTTTGTTGTTATTAAACTCAATATTCCACAAAAAGTGTATCACTTCAGGGGAACAACATACGTTGCATATTTCAGCATATTGTGCATTTTTATAAATAGAATCAACTACTTGAAAGGAAACTTAAAATTCGATGGGAAATTTAATAGAAAATAAAAAAGACATAATATCGTACTTTTATGTATGTTTTATCATTTAGCATTAAACTATGTATTACATTGATCCTTTTATAATCGCTTTCCTAGAAATTAAAAATTACGTCATGAATAAAGATATTGCAATAGTTCTTTAAGAAACGTATGTGATGATACTGTAAAGAATAAGAGTAGTACCTTTCATTGGGTTAAGAGAATAAATGTAAGATTTTAAAGATGGAAATAAAAATAGATAGTAATCTTAGAAAAAGTACACTCGTGATAGTTTGTAATTTAAGATAATTTGTAAATTGTGACTATTCTTACAAAAAATATTGGACCTTAAGTACAAATTATGTCGCTGTGAAGAATTCGGAACCAATTACTCATAAGCATACACGTGCGTGTCTGTGGATGTGACTATATAGATTAATATTCAGTTCGATACCATAACGTGGATTTTGGATATCTCTGTATTATGAGCTTTACTGATAATCACGCTTACATAAAAGCACTTTTAAATAGTAAATGATTTTCACTGTCATAAATGTATCTTCATACCAAATTTCATTCAAATATGTACATTAGTTTCTTTGACATTCGACATAATATAAAAATTCTCTCAATATTCACAAACAAAAATCGAAGCATATCAAGATTTTTTTCTCTTATATATGAAGGACAATTAACTATATTATGGTAAGAACTTTATTTTTCTTTATTTTTACTTTACACATTTAAAATAAATTAATCAATCATTTTGATGTTTTTCTCGCTTCAAAAATTAATTTCTATTTGTTCATTATTTGCAAAATGGGCGCCTTTTTAACTTTCACACAAAAAAATTTTAAGATTCAAATATTCTTTCTTAAATTAAGCGTTATTCCCATAAACTCGTTAAGAAATTAAAATTTACTTGTATGTTGTTACAACCTCATTTACATTTTTTATGCTTCGTTTCCAAATTAAGTTTGACAACATAATTAATTTTGCAAATATTTCTTATTAAATTTTATTTTTTATTTATTCATTTTTGAAATGCCACTCGATAAAAATTTTCGAAGCTTCGTTATTCTAAACAAAGAAGAAAAAATGAAAAAGCATGAAGACGAATTTCTAAATGTGTAGAAAGCATTTTAGGAAAAATTGTTTTCCTGTCATATTAACACTAATGCATAAAACACGAAAGTAAAAAGTTGAAGTTAAAAGGACTTAATATCGTTCTGAAAAGATTGAAAATTCAAATTGTTTTATTTCGCATTATTGAAACAAGATTGCATTACTTTTAAAATGTCTCTTGATAGTATTGTTTTATTTTATATTAACCTGTGACAAGGTGTAAAAAAAAAAATGAAAGTTGAAAATTGGAGGGAAAATCTCTTACCTATATTTTTCTTTATGCACTCTCTTTATTTTATTTAGTTGATATTTTTACTAGCCTGCAAGTTATATTTCTGGCTCTACAAAGAAAATTACTTTGTATTATAGACAATTTTTGAAACATTTTATTATTTGTTAAGAGAGTTTTAAGACAATTTTTTATTTCTCCAACGAGTTAAGACTTAACATTCAAAAATATTTTTTCAGTATCTTTTTTCTCTTCAACTTTTGGTTTATTTCGTGGGTTTATGCACTCATGTAAAAATTAAAGTCACATACATACTTTTCGACATAATCCTAAATTGCTGCTAGTAAAACTGATAGAAATTGTATTTTTAAATAATTTGAAGAACGGATAGAGTACAATATATTCCGCTTAGGAAAAGAAATTGTTCAGTGTTAGTTTTTGCAGAACTACTGAATTAAGACCATTCAAGCATATGGGAATTTCACCTCCAGTTTTGTGAAAATTGCATTAGAACAAACAAGTTAGTCTATTTACAGTGATAATGACTTCTCATAAGCGTTCAGATGACTCCGTGAGATGGATAGCCGTTGACATGCTTGAAGATGGCCAGTCCGAAGTGGAAGTGATTCAATGGTTACAAGTGACCCAAAAGTGGTCTTCCGGTTATGGAATCAATTCCAAACAAGTGGTGCTATCACCAGAAATGTCGGCCAAGGTCGCCACAGAACACAGACATTAAGCAAGCAATGACATCGCCAAACAACGACTCCTCAACTTGCTAGTGACCTTGCTGCCGTGTCTAGAAGAAGAATTTACAGGCAAATAGTCTAACACAGGGGTCGGCAACCTGTTAGCTACGGCGTGGCAAACCAATCTACCAATTTGATTCAGCGTGCCACTCAGTAGGATATTTTTTAAACAATTCAAGTCCCGCTATAGTGCATGCAGAGTTAGGGAATAGAGTACAATAATATAGATATTTAGTTTTATTATATATTAGTTTTGCATCATTTTAAGATATTTTTTAACATAAAAATAAAGAACATAAAATGTAATTATTTCTTCCACAAAAATAAAAAAAAATTTAAATTGTACATGTATTATGTATTTTAAACATATTTATTAAAATAAGATATAGACAACATAAAATAGAAGTATTTCCCTTCATTATATAGTTAAATAAAAAGATAAGTAAAAATTTTAATGTATGTGTGAACCTAGTGCTTGCAGCGCTCTATTTTCATATCGTAAAATCAGGCGTATAATATTCGACTTTCAATTAAACACAATTATGAGCATTCCGTTGTTAAACAATTTCTTTGCGTATTCGAAATATTTTTCGCATAAGAGGAAAAAATTTTTACTTAGATATGTAGAACCAAAAGCAGAAAGCAGAGTACATGCAATTTTAAAACAATTAAATCTCTCCAACAATGACCTTCAATAATTTACAAAATAGCTGTAAATTTATCTTTAAGGTTATGTTTCAGATTCTTTTCGTAATTCCGTAAATGTCAATAATTCAGAAGATGTTTGTCAAATAAGGCCCATTACAAATTTGTCAGCTTCCATCCACTCAAAAACCGACAAATTTCTAGAATAGTTCAGAGTGCCGCTGATAATTGTACCGCGTGCCACGGGTTACTGACCCCTGGTCTTACAGATGTCTTGCACAGACTGGCCTTTACACCCAATGTCTAGTCTTGTGTGTTCCTTTGACTGCATCCAACAGGAAATACCGGTTATTGTGGAGCCGGAAACATGCCGTGAATATCACAAGAATGGAGACGTGTTCTTTTCAGTGATGAGTCGAGATTCCCCAGACAAAGTGATTCGCGTCGAGTCTTCATCTGGAGAGAAAGTGGGACTCACTTGCATCCTTCCTTTGCAACAAAAACCTGCAAATTTTGTGGCAACAGAATCCTTGTGTAGGGCGGCATAATATTGGGCAGTCATTCATCCCTGTGCGTCTTCGACGCCTTCCATGCGACCTTGTGGTGACCTGTAGCCACCCCTTACATTAATACCTTCCTGTCTATCTGAAAACCCGGCTGGATATTTTGATGGACTTAAAGGATCGTAAGACATGATTCCAATTCAAACTGATTTATTGATTCTTATCAATAGATTATGAATATACACAACACAATACTAATTAAGATAAATAAACGAGAGCGGAGTGAAGAGGTGAGATATCAATACCAGCGGATAATAATACAGAATTTCAACTGAATCTAGGAAACCTTAAACGCGCACATTTACAACTACGCCACACGATAATAATCTGATTTTCTTAATCAAAGTCACTGACCTTATATTTTACAGCTGCGGTTCCTTCGTGACGAACTTCGGGCACTTTATTTAGCTGGATGAATTGATGAAGACTCCACGCTCCGTAATAGTGAATTTCAATATTTTAAATCCGCTTCTCTTCGCGCACATCAAAACGTATCAGGCTCGCTTAGCTTGTCAACAACTACGTGTCGACTTCTCGATCTTTAATTCACTTGACTTCTCACTTCCTCTTACTTAGCTCCTACTTAGCTCTCTTCAACTCGCGAAAACCGAATTTATATAATATTCCTTATTTACATAAATCACGCCTGGCTCTCGATGAAGGTTGAAATAAATAATTTGATTTAAAGGAAAAAAGAAGAAGTTAGTGAAAACCCGTATAGATCCGTCACAACCTTAATTTTGGACATGAGTAATTTAGACTTTAATTTAGAAATTAAATCTTTAATTAATCACTTTAATTATATAGAAAATTAGGAAATAAATAAGGGTTCTAATTATAATTTAAACAACTCGAAGAATCTTGAATTGTAGACCTTTGCTTTCACATAAAATTATTTTCCAATGGATTCCTGCTCATTGCTGAATTTTGGGCAATGAAAAAGTTGACGCAAGGAACCTTGGATAGAGAGACGCATTAAACTACCTCTTTCTTTTCATATGATTAAACTGCCTGTAATCCGACTCTTAAGAAATTACTTAATTAAAACATAATGCAACACTCTGTGGATCAGAGATAAAGAATTCTGAGAGAGGAGAGATCTTTTTCCAGTCTGCCAAGAAAGACAGCAGAATTAAGCT
>BMAO01024856.1:0-14841 GCA_019973975.1 Trichonephila clavata
TGTGTTACTTAAAAGAGTAACTTACTTAAAATATTTATTACTAAAAAGTAGAATATGAAAAAAAAAATTTATCTTGATAAATTGTATGGTTTATAATTAAGGTCATCTTGTAGCTTTAGCGTCAAAGTACAATATTATTGCTTTCAATGCATTGTTTTTATCCGGAGGGGCGCGATAAAATTTGTGATTAATTATAAAAATTGGGTCACATATATTGAAAGTTTGAGAAGCACACTAGCTTACAGTTAATAAAAATAAATTTGAAAATTCATTGATTTCTCATATTTTTTTTATAGAACTCTATTACGTTTTTTTCTACCCCTTTTATAAATTTTTCAAAAATATTCAAATTATTTTGTTTTTTTTATTGGATAATCAGAATGCATAATTTTTCACTCTGTTATACTGACTTAA
Organism: Trichonephila clavata; assembly: GCA_019973975.1. NCBI lineage: Eukaryota > Metazoa > Arthropoda > Arachnida > Araneae > Nephilidae > Trichonephila > Trichonephila clavata. The sequence continues at coordinate 415 of BMAO01024856.1, forward strand.
AATTACATTTTGTAAAAAAATTATATTTGTTATTTTTTTCCTGTAAATTTTAGAAATAGAAAGAGAAAAATGTTTATTATATTAAACAAATGTTCTCTTTAATACTCCATTTTATAGTGCTTTATAAAACATTTATAAAATAAAATTTATGTAATTTTAATCAATAAACTTTTTATAGTTTATCGATTTGATTTTCAAAAGGAATTCTTCTATTTTCTCAAAAAAGTAAATATCTTGATAGAGTTGATTTGTTTAATATGACAATTTAAACACACTTTATAAATGTGTTCAAGGTAAAATGTGGTTAAGTTAAAGTTAACTTAAATTACATTTGCATATTGAAAAAAAATTAAAGGCTTTTGTTCTTTTTGGAATTATAAATTAACATAAATTCTCATTAAAAATGGTATTTAAAACTTAATACTATATGAAATCATCTTGCATCAACATCAAATGAGTCATATAATAAAACTACCACAACATAAAGATATAAATCCTAAATATCTCTGCTTCATACACACAAACTTTCCACAGTAATTGCTATTATATTAATGCATAGATTTTTATGAATTTGTAGAGAGCCGCCCATCAGGTATAGTGGTTAGTGACGCTGACTGTGTGTGCTATGTTGTAAGGACTGGGTTCGAATGCTGGAGAAGGTATGGATGTTTGTAGTATAAGGCCTTTTCGTCATAGGGTACTCTAAATACGCGTCAAAATGCAAGGACTTTGTGAGGCTGACGGATGAGGAAGAAAAGTGGGAGGCCCTGACAGCTCCCAGGGGTTCTCCATCAAAACTGCGGTGAACCTGGCCAAATCGTACTGTCACCTGTATGGTGCTCAAAGCAACAACAGAGACAGGCATGCATTTTGTGCTTTGCCATGATGATTTTGTAGACTTATATCTGACACAGACGAGATCAGGGGCATCAAAAACAATAACAAGATTTTGTCGATAATTTTTTTGCATTTTTTAAATTTCTTTTTTTATGTTTTAAAACACTAATTATATTATTTCTATATTCTTAAAAATTGATAATCAGTTTTATATCTTCAATCAACAAACGGTTTCATTGACTAGATGAAACAGGTAAACTTATTTTCTTTAACTAATATCTGGGTAAATTTCTTAAATATGTAGAAAACACAATGCGCGAGTGCGTTTTGCTAGAGATTTCCTCTGCAATTTTAAATTATCATCTAAATGCTAAAGGATTGCATAGTTCGATAATATAGGCCATTCTTTAAATAAAAGTTATGGCTAGTTTCGGCAAAACACATTAAACATCAAAATTATTTTAGAGAAACTGTACATAACATTTACTTAACACAACAGGAAATAGGAGTGGATCGAGACAGCGCTATATGCACCCAGACGATTTTTAATACAAGCTAGCGCCATCTGTTATGTAATATGGAAACTAAAATAATTGAATAGTCCTATACTATTTTTGTATTGCTGTATTAGTTGAATGATTTTTGCTGAAGTTCTTATTGCATTTTATTTACATTTTGGATAATTTTTACTTTTGATTTCTTGTTTTTTTTGCTTTATTTTATTAACTATTTATTATCTTTCTTGTTATTTTAATTAGTTAATTTGTTTTTTAATTTTCTGTATCAACTTTTTTATACTTATTGTTTTCAAATGGAGACTGAAATGAATGTAATACCAGAGACTTAATCTGCTCATTTTGTGATCTAGTCTTCACTCGCCCTTTCTGTTTGAAAAGGCATTTAAAAATTTCATGCTCACCAACAGTGTGATTTAAATGGAGGGATTGTGAAGAATTCAATACTTTCAGTGGTATAATTGTTGCATTTTAAAATTTAGTTTATAAATTTACACTGCAATAGTCTGAATTTTATACATTTATGTATAAATGTTTTCTATTAAAGTTTGCGTAATTTTACATAAATAAATAGAAAAAATAGCTTAACATGAAGAAACAAAATACATTAAAATAAATTAATTAAAGAGCTGACTTTTTTATTAAGTTAATGTTGAAAAGTATTTATTTTCAACTTTTATGCCCTAATAAGCCCCACCCATTAGCCCACACATAATTAAAAACGTTTTGATCGCTATGAAAGTAATTGAGCTAATAGTTAAATTTTCAACACGATTTTGATTTAAAAGTTTCATAACATATACCTATGAAAAATGTTGCAATATCTATTTTTATAACAAGTGGGACAAATGTTTTGATTTAATTTTACTTTTTCAATTACATGGAACTAGTTGTCAATTATTTTTGAAAATGTTACTTTTATTTTTAAAATGTTTAGTCTTTTAAAGTTATTTATGTTTTCTTAGATTATTGCAAGGAAATGTTAGTATGGATTTAAAAACTATTCCCTTGTTGATTTTTATAATTTTTCTAGAAAAACCTGGAAAAAACACAAAATTTTTCTAAACAATACCTAAGCATTTTTAAAAATATAACTAACCTTAAATACACACTAGTTTTATAGAACATACGTTTGAAGTATATACAAAAAAAAAAAAAAAAAAAAAAAAAACTCACGGCTCTGTGAAGAACAGAAAGAAAAGCCTTAGGGATTAAAACTATTATACCTTCATGACAGAAATTCTTAGAAAAATGCATTTAAAATTTGTTAATTCATAAAACAAAAACTTATAATGCCCGTAATTTTTAATATGTTATTTTCCAATCCATGTTCTACATTAAAATACTATTTTAATCAACATGACTGAAAATAATTTTTAAATTCGACATATAGTTTTGCAAAATATTGATACCATTTGTTACGACAAGATTACTTACCTTAATCATTTAACTATTGGCATAAATATACAATTAAAATATGATATCCTGGTGATATACACTCATGTCCATAAATTAAGGATAATTCAGAATACACCAGAAATTGAAATCTAAAATAAAATTTCACCTGTAGAATTATCACACACATCTTGAAGAAGAATATGCAAATTACAGGAAACCACCAGATGGAGCGGATAGTACGTCACAATGACGAGAGTGTAAGAGAGGGGTATATAAGGAATGGTGGCAAAGAGTAAAATTGTTCACAAGCGCTTTAAAAGCCTTTCAGTGCATAACCGCATAGTTATGGCACAAAGGAAGCATTTGGATGATTTTTACGTGGTAGAATTATCGGACGACTGGAATGTGGACGTACCCAGCTGGAAGTATCCGAGGAACTTGGAATCGCCAGAGTGTCATCTCCAGGATTTGCAACGATTCCAAGATGATGTAATGTGAGTAGATGTTACAGCACAGGTCGCCCGAGTTACAACGCCGAATGAGGACCGGTATTTGGCAGTTACTGCCAAAGAAACAGACGGACAGCATCAGACTATCTCGTCAGCTCTTTCAGCTACCGTACGACAGTTTCAAGGCAGACCGTGTCAGACGCTTAGGGCACATTGGTCTATATGCTCGTAGGCTGTCAGATGTTTCTTTACGCAACTCACTGTCGCCTGCGATTAACTGGGTAGAGAGATGCATTGTGGACACCGAACAGTGGTTTGTGATGTTTTCGACGAGTCCAGGTTTAGTTTGCGTCTGATTCTCCCGGACTTTCATATGGAGAGCGCAGGTACCGTTACCACAGAGAACACATTAAACGACATTACGGTGGTGCAGGATGGCTCGTTTGGGGAGGAATTATTCTTGGTTCCAGAATGACCTTGCATGTTAGAGTGTAACGATGACAGGCCACATCTATCGGATGTCATTCTGGAACAACATGTACGTTTGTTTCGGGGTGCATGGGTGCTGAATTTCTGTTTATGGATGACAAAGCCGTCTCACCGTGCAAACATTGTAGACGAATGCTTCAATCGGAGGATATCACCCGTATGGATTGGCCAGCATACTCACCGGACTTGATCCAATAGAGCATGTGTGGATATGCTTGGCGACGAATTGCAGCCGTCAACCCCCTACCACTTGTCTACCGGATTCGGAGGCATTGCTTGATGAGTGGTGTAATATTCCCCAAGATCAGATTGATAATTTGATTCTAGCATGCGTAGCGTTGTAAGCCTGTATTGCATCGTCGGAGACATACTCCGTATTAACCATCATACTAACCATTTTATACTGTTTTTTGTAAATAGGTTCTTTTTTGAAATTTGCTCCAGGAGTAAAAATCGCAATTTTTATTAATTTGTCAAACATATAGCATTTTTTTGCTCTTTACCTTTTGTTTAATAAATAGACTTTACAAATAAGTCAAATTTGTTTTGCTTCTGTCTCTTTCTTTGCCTGAACTTCATTATCCTTAATTTATGGACATGAGCGTATTTGATTTAATATTTGTATTTTGTTGAAAAAATAGCTTAAATGTTGTAAATATAATATTAATACATTACGTTATATTATATTGAGAAAGTTATTCTTAAAAGGTACTTTTAAAAAACTACTTGATAAGTTGACATAGTACTTAATTCTTTAAAAAAAATCTAGAATTAATAATATGTCTAGAATTTAAATCTAGTTGAATTAATTTACATGTTATATAAAAATGTAGGTTATTTTTCTAATATTTATGCTCTAATTTTTCTTCACCCAAAGCAAAAGTGTAGATATTTTATAATGAAAGTTACAAAATCCAATATTTGGCTTTTCAGTCATATTTATTTTATAGTGCAATAAATTATTTTTCAATTTAATTAATTGCAAATTAAACCGAGTTTGGAAAATAATCATGTGATATATTCACAAAAATAAATAATAGTTTTGGGAAAGATGGCGCTTGCATTACATGAAAAAAAAACTATCTGTTGCATATAGTGCTGTCTCGATCCACTCCTCAGGAAATGGGGAAAATAATACAGTTATTTGTAACCGTGGCTGATGAAAATACACATCTAATGATAACTATACATCTTTCCCAATTTTCGCTGATGTATTAATCATACAAATTCTAAAAAAAATCGTTATCTGTAGTCAAAACTTTTCTCATTTTGTGTTATGTGTGATTAAACGTGTATCAATAAAATAAAAGTAAATATTATAATTTTTTACATTTATCTAAAAAGGTTAAAATGTTTCGTAATCCATGTAATTTAATATCAGCAAATATATTATTATAAAAATTATAGTTTTTTTTATACCTTAAATAATACGCGTATACTTATTTTTTTATAATAATTAATCTAATTGAAATTAACATAACTGGATACATTTATTTATTTGATTTCTACACTTTTTTCCCACACGCGTACTAAAATATAAAATTTCAAATATATACTCTACGTAACAGAAATCTTCACGAAAGTAAAATTAAGAGATTTACAAAGCGTTATGATTAACATTTGCATCTAAGGAAATCAAACGATGATCTATTTTTAAACATTCAAATAACTATTAGATATATTTTGCTTAATTGGAGTAAACAGTGGATACCAGCAATTATGAAAAATCACAAATAAGCGTGAAGGAAAAATGAGCATAATGTTTCAAAACAGTTTTTAAAAGTGGAGATGTCTTAAAATTTTCATTTTTGTAATGAAAAACAGTTAAAAAACCACGGAATAATCTTAATTTGATTTAATTCACTTTAAAACATGAATGCTTAATTTTTTATTTACAAATGATAATTGTAAAAAGTATATGCAATCAAATATTTTTAAAAACTTAAGCAATTTCAGACGATCTCTGGAGACCATGCAGTGTTTAGGAGGAATGATCACCGTGTACATCGTTAAAACCCTTTTATTTAAAAATAATCTCAAGGAATTTCAAAAGTGGGGTTACAACGGAAGCAAATTTTACTATAAAAACATTATCTAAAAATAAATATTCATTTAACTTTAAATGGAAGTTTTAAGGTATGGTATCGTAGATAAAATCCCTGGAGGAATTCTTCTGAATAACGGCTCTACATTTAAATTCACAAGTTTTCAGTCTTACTCTCAGATATTGATCCAACACAAATTGATTATTTCAATTCACTATTTCACCCCTACAATAATATAATCTTTTTCACTTCAAATTTTTTCTTATATTTTAAAACAGGAATGCTGATTAACACACGTGTATTATGGTTCCTTTACAAAGGGAGGTTTTCAAACAATCAATAAAAGTTAATCGGACAGAAACATTAAAACACACAAATTAACAGAGATAACCTCATAAATTGTAAATTATAATTCAATTTTAAAATATGAACACATTTGTAAAGTACAATTAATAAATTAAACACAAGTGTGAAATAAAAAACCAATTCAAGAATTCATGAATTCTTAGTCTTTAAATAATTTTTTGTGATAAACTATTTTAATTACAAACTGTATACATTGAATAGAAAAATGGAAGAGTTAATGAATTTTAATCTTAGATTATCTAGAGTCAGACATTAATTTCGATAACTTTAGAATTTATTTTGAATAGTTTAGGTATCTAGTAACAATGAGCAAATTATGCTAAATTTCAAAAAAATTTCATCGTGAATATATTTTAATGGAATCGGGATTTACATATACCATTACAAACAATAAGCACTATTTATTTCAAGATTTTTTGTAGTTAAAACTGCAGTAGTGAATTACTCAGCATAATGATATATATTTTCCTTAAGTATATATATATATATATATATATATACATTGTATTATTTTTTCCAAATAGTTACAAGACAAATAAAATTATAATAATCTGGTAAATTAGTAAAGATAAGAAAAACGGGTTTTAAAATTATTTTTTATGGGCTTTAAGTAGGAATAAGGACAAAATCTAACTTTTGCAAGAATTATTTTCCTCACATCAGAAAAATATATTATTCGCTGAAAAAATCCGTGTTTTGCGATTCTTTTTTATCTTACTGATTTTTTTTAATCAGCTGAACATTATTTTGAACTTATCGAAAAACCATTAATTAATACTCATAGAGCTAATCAAAAAGTATCTCCTCCCCCGTATTTCTGTCAACATGAGTGGGAAAATATCAAAGAATCATATTTATAGGAAGTCTGATGTTCCGGTAATTGTTGATATAATGTCTTTTGGAAATAATAGGTTACTGTAATAAATGCTATGATGTAGTCACAGAATCCTTAAATTAAAATATCTTTTTGCTGTTTGAATTGGAAATGATTTCTTTACATGGTACAAGAATGTGTGTGTGAGAGGCATTAAATATTTTGAAAGCATTGGTGTAATACGTTTATACCATTAAAAATTTATTAATGTTTTCATGGCGTAAATGAAATTAAAAACTATATATAAAAGATTAATTACACATTTTTATTCCCACTTTTGTGTATAGGCAGTGTTCAGTTCCGCTTTACCAAAGGCCACGAAATTTAATGATTGCAAAATGAATGCTTATTCCGAGGTAGCATGGTGGCTGCTGTAGCCTAATGGTCACAGTCAAGTGGCGAACGAGTCATGAGTTCGAGTCTCAGTGCTACTTCAGACCGCCGCATACAGGGGAGGATGCACATTAAATCTGTTGAAGCCAAGGTTTCCTTGACTTGGTTTTTATGCTCGGAGAAAGATACCAATCCAAGTTTTGTCTTCGTCACTTGACTATGGTTCAAAATTACGAGTTCCATCACCAATAGCCCTCCTGTTGCCTTAGAGAGTAACTTTAATAAGCACCCATTAATTCTTCAATCCATCATTTCTAAGGCCGCTGTGTGTAATGCTCGATGAATAAAATTCAACTGGACCTCGCACACTTTACATAACGCGATATATGAAAGTAAGGAGAAAAAAAACTCTAGCTTGAATGTCTTAGGTATTTGATCATTATTCAAACCATAAGATCTCTCGAGAATATTCTTCGAATAACTGATAAAACGACATTAATTAAAAGTAACTAAAATTCAATAAATATATTGAGCATAGAGTTTAAAATTATTGATCAAAAGGAAAGTCATCAAGATAATGGGTGCAAGTCTTTTTAACCAAAGAATGTTGCATAGCAAACTATAACGATTTTAATTAAAAGAAAACCAAATTTCCTCCTAAAATTTAGAACACAAATGACATAAAATTGCTTTAATTTATTCTTCTACGGGATGATATAAGAGAGATGAAGGGGGGAAAAGTTATAAAAGAGCGCAATTAGTAATAAATAAACGTTATGTCAAGAAAAACCAATAAAAAAGTTCCTTTTTTGTTAAATCTTCTTAGCTCATAAGGAGGTTATTGAATATCACAATTTAGTGCAGGGTAGTCTAAGATACACCATAGGATCTGGAAGAAAAGCAAATAGGCTCTTATTTATTAATGTCGCGTTTCTTAAGCATTTTATATCCAATAACAACTTTTATTACTTTTTTTATGTCCGTCTCAAGATCTTAAACTCTTTTGTTACCATTCTATATAATACATGTTTGTGATATTGTATCTGAGCGCATGCAAAAAATGGCAAAGGGAACAAAAATAACTGGTTGGTATTTTTGTTTAAATTATTGTTTCGAATTTCTAAAATTAATGAAAGCTAATAGATTGTAATTTCTTTCAAAGCGATATCAATTGTGCATTTTTTTTTCCAAATAGAAAAAGAAAGATAGTTACAGAAGAAAACTAATTGATAATTTAAAAAAAGATGTAAAGAGTCAAATGAGTTTTTTCTTATATTTCAAACTGGTAAATTAAGAAAGAAAAGAAATAATAATAATAAACTGCAGCCGTTTTGGTATTTTTAATTCAGTCTTTTTCCAAATATAGTTATGTTGACTAAAAAGTACGTTTTCCATTACATAACCATTCAGTTACATTTAAAAATTTATGAAGCAAAATGGTTTTTGTGAATGAATTTCCCTCTAAGTAAAATATTGCTGATAAAATGTATCACGATCTCTATAATATTGTGGAAAAAAAGAAATATTTTTTAAATACATTGAAAATCATTGTGTGTACAACAATGAAAATTGTTTTGGGCAAATAGAGAAGAAGTAAATAATTTTGATTCTTAGAATAAGAAAACTTTGTGCAGCAAAAGAGTTATTCAACCAGTTAACATTTCTATATCGTTGTTAAACTATATTTGATTTACCTTTAATATGTGAATGAAATTCGATGCATTTAACTAGAAATTTTCTGAAGGGCTTATTGTTGGAAGGTCGGACAATATTATATCACAATTTTTATTGTTGAGTTAGTTTCATAAGAATATAAAACTAAAATTTTTTATTGAGTGTTTTCGAAAACATGTTTAAGAAATGAACAAATATTACTTCATCCTTTTACAAAAGCATATCCGTTGACTATAATGTCATACTTTTTTGATATATTTTTTATAATGCGTATAATGCATTGTTTTTCTTAACGAACTCATTATTTACAAAATCTGGCGTATGGATTACATTTTAAAATACAGAATATACAGGTAAATGAGCATTGCTCATTGCTATAAAATATTGCCACCAAGAAAATGTTGTCAGAATAAAATGAAATTTTTCATATATTAGTACAACGTTGATGTTAGTAAGTGATTACAAAATCAAAGCAAAATGGTCATTTATTGTAAGCAAAAATTACAAATGAATGGAGGTTTGAGTTTCCTGTTGGACCATTTATAGTATAAATGCATACTGTGATATGTCGGGAATTGAGAGATACAAGTCCCATATGATGTCCTGCGACATCTCGTTCCACAATTGCTACAAACGCACATCTAATTTGACATAATTCATAGGCTGTCCAAATTCCCATCCAAAATGATCAAATATGTAATTTATCGGTGTGAAATCTGGAGATAAAGCAGGCTGGAGAAGGATGGAAATGTGATGGAGGCAGTCCTGTGAAACCATTGCGTGTGTGAACAAGCATTGTACAGTTGAAAAATTGCTCCTGAGAGCCCTGCCATGAATTGCAACAGAAATGGCTGAAGAATTTCACAAATGTACCTCTGGGCTGTTATGATTCCTTAGATTAAAATTAAGGGGTGACCGTGTAACGTATACGAAAGCACTTCATACCATCACATCAACTGTGGGAGCGATGTGCCATTGTACAACGATGCCAGGATTGAAATGTTCATCACGGGCCTCCATTGTCGCCACTGCCGGTTGCACGCTTGAATTCCACGCGTCTGAAGTAATGGCAAGCAGTGACGATATCGCGCATATTTTATTTATTTGCTGTACTAATGATGTTAAAAAATAAATGCATATTGTCGTAAGGGGCAACAAATTTGAATGTGTACAAAAATAATGAAAAAAAAGAGAATCTGACACTATCTTTTAAAATGTTTACTTAATTTAATACTGCCCAAATTGAATCTGATATCGTCGTTGAAGACGACTTGATTTAATTCGATTGCAGTCCAAACCCTTCAAACGCAACACCACTCCAAATGGAGGTAGGTAATGGTAAGAAGTATCAATGTCGTTATATGCAATGGGCGCCACTATACAAACAGTCCTACAGCTAGGCGCTTTTCAATGGTACGGACTGACAAAGAGGCTCGTAGTGAAAGTTCTGCCTGTGTATGGATGGCGGACAATGAGATATTTGGTACTATGCGTTATGCTGTGTGATGTGACGGTCTTCTTGACTGTTCGTCGTCATAGGTGGCCTAAGCCCGGTCTTCTTGACTGTTCGTCTGTCGAAGGTGGCCTAAGCCCGGTCTTCTTGACTGTTCGTCTGTCGAAGGCGGCCTAAGCCCGGTCTTCATGTAACAGGTCCCTCTCTTGTCTACTGGTCGCAACACCTCCTCACATTAAAGTCAGATAACTGTGATTCTTTCGCTCTCACAAACTGACAGTTCTCATATTGTCTCGGATGGAGGGGTATATAGCATCTCTAATTAAAAAGTATTCCTCAGCAAAAGACTAAATAAACGCAAACCAGATATGCTTATCCGTTTTATAGATAAATAAGAACGAAGTTCAACGTCCTCTCGTGGCATAATGCAATATCTAATCATGCTGCATTTCTAATAATTTTCATATCCGCCTGACACTTACCTTCATGCCAAGTTTCATAACAATCCCACACTCTCTTCTTAGTGCGAACATTTTTGTGGCAATGAGTGTATTCATTTATTTCTTAATCTGTAATTAGAAATTGATTTGTACTTTATATATGTGATTTTGTTGTTTTCTACTTATGTAATATTCTTAAGGAGAGTGTTTTCTGATAACAAATGGTACTGAGATTGCTGAAGGCTATATATAATGCTCAAACGTTTCTTTATAATCTTCAAAATTGAGGATATCATTTTTTCTCCCCTTCCCTTTTGGGATCTTGCATTGCATCTCCTATACTAAACCTTATTACGTATGTTCTAGGTTACACAGACAGTCTAAATAGCAATCTCCTGTGCATTTTGAAAAACGACCCTTGTAAACACACACATGCACACACACATATATAATATATATATATATATATATATATATATATATGAGAAGATAGCAAATCACAGAAAAATATTACTCTATTTTTTAGACTTTTTCCAAACAGATCAGGAAATACACTTTTGTAAAGACTGTATAACTCCATGTTTCCATTTTTATTTCTCTTCTAAAATCGGTGGTAAACCTTATAAGAGGTCAAATCTTTGAACGGTTTAAGAAAAATATTGCACAATCTCTCAAGGACTATATTTGGAGAATATGATACGAAATTTTTGTTAAATTTATGTTAAAGAAAGAGTACGTATTTTTTGTATCTACAGTCGACTAAAATATGCCCGATACGCTTGTGTGTTCTAAGTAGATTGTCGAATACATTGTCATATTCATTATCAGACACTAAAAGCTTAGTCCTAAGAATATACCATTATACAATTATGTTTATTCGTTTATGTGACCTTTTTTCAATTCCTAATATTAGCTCACTCTTTCTATATATATTCATCTTGTTAAAATTTTCAATCGTTAATAAAATACTTCCTATTCATCCAATCCATTTCAAATAAATTTTTTAATGCTTGTAGTGGATGACATTTGATGTTAATACAGTTTTTCAAATATTAATTCATTAATTACCGGCTAATGAATTAAATTAATTACTGGTTTTCGACGACAACTTAGATTCGTCTCCATTGTTGTAACAATGTAACTGTTAAAATAATGACAAAAGTTGGCGTAGAAAACTAGTTTTTCAGCCAAACTAGCCAAAATGGATGTGCATTGTTACAACAATGCAGGCAAATTATGCACTTTTTTCAATTCCTACTACATATTTGTACACTCTCTTTCTATATATATATATACATATGATCATTTAAAATATCATATCACAAAGAACCAAATACTATGAATATTTTTTTTTAGGAATTTGTTTTCACAAATCGATTAGGTACTGTTAGTTTCAGATGATGCTGGTTTACTGAACATATAGAAGTGCAAATTAAAGTACAGCTATCTGAATAACAATAATAGTTTTGAGATGACAGAAGACTGCAGGAAATAGACAGAGGACGTTCATCCGGGATATTGGGGGACAATTTTCATTTTTTTTCTTCACAAAATTTATTTGTTAGTTACTGGTTATTTGATATTCCATTTATAGTGCCGTCGTGGAATCATCACACACAGTGAAGATCTGCTTAATGCTAATAACTGACAAAATAATGGCATATTGTTTATAAAAAAATTCTAAACGTTTCGTTCCATAGTCTTTGTTACCACATATGTAGTGCTGTTTAATAAAAACCTTGTTATATTATGGGAAATAATATTTTGAATGTACCATATTAAGTAAATTATAGGGTAATGAAATAGTAAGCTTCGCTATTTCTAAGATGACCAAAAAACCAGATTGAGTAATTTACGCTAAAAGGAGAGTTCAACAAGATAAAAGTAAATGTACCGACCCATTACTTCGATATGCTTTTTTAATTCAGGATTCTTATACTTATACACCATTTTTTTATCGATATTCAATTGAAAAAATATAACTTCATATGTTCGGGATGTTTCATATGTCAATTGATATTTTTAAGTCAAGCATTGAATGCATTGCATTCAAGCATTGGCGTAGCTAGCTCTGAGGGGGCCTGTATCAAAGTTCATTCTAGCCATTGTTTAGATATGGGAGCTTTTTAGTGGGATTGTAGTTATACATGTTGGGGCCCGTATAATTGATATGGATGATACGGTGGTAGCTACGCCTCTGGCATCAAGTAAATAATTTCAATTCATCATCAAGAGTCAAGAATAGCAACTGATCTGGACTTCACCTCTCTAATTTTCCTTTTATACCCCTTGAGGACTATAGTGTCTATTCCATTTGAGACTGTATTATTCTACACAAAGTTTAAGGCGATATGGTACCCTAAAAATCATTAAACTGTCGAAAAATTTTATCGGCTTATTTGATACCCCGAATCTTTATAAATATGCTTGCAAAATTCAAAGCTTTAACTGCATTTTTCATTAAGTAATGGAGCAATGTTTGATGCTAAACAGCAACTACCACGCCTACATTTCAGATTATCTGCTAGAAAAGAGCTGATAAAAAATGAATTAATTATTTTTCTAATGTGCATCAATGAGATTGACATTATATATGCAGTAATAAATCATTTTAAGAAAGAATTGTGCAATTCCTGCAAAAATTCTAGTTTGTGAATTATTTACTGGAAGATCAAATGGATTTGGTCAATATTTAAAAGTTGTGCGTGCTTTTATGATATTATTATGAATGAAATTAAAACTTCAAAACGGATTCTCCCAAAGCACAAAATTAAATCTCATTTTGAAAACTCAGATAATTAAAAATCTAATTCGCAAGAATAGAAAAACTCTCCCATTTTTATATATTTGTTTTTGGTGATATATATATATCCCATGTGTGCGAGATTCGACACTTTTATTATTAAAATATTTTAAGATATTTATTTAAGCAAATGCACATATACAGTTCTTAGATTTTGATGTATTGTACCTATAAATTGTTATTTGATTTTGCTTTTATTCGTTTACAATATTTAACATGCGAAGGCTTTTAAAATCATGGAAATAAAAAATAAAAACATAAACATTTTTTGTACATGTTGTGCATTAGCTCTGAGCATGGAATTAGCTCTGAAATGTGTGTAATTTTTTTATAATTATTAAAATAAAGTTTTATGAAATATTGATCTTTTATTCGTTTTTTTTCTATATATTCATTATGGCAGTATACTGTTTAATCGTTCTACATTTAGGCAATTTTTTATGGTAAGAAGTTTTAAATAAGCTAATTAACATTTCATAACATTCTATTCGATGAATATTATATCATGCTATTCATGGAATGAAAACTTCAAACTCATATTTCTCCATGTTGAATTTTGTACATATACTGTTATTCAAAACCCTGAGGCTTTTTTGATAATTGAAGTATGGTTTGAAATTTTTTATACACGTTCTGAAATGTATGGTTTGTAAAACTGTGCATGGAATAGCTTAACATGTTTAGCACTTTTTCTAAAAAATTTCAAAATCAAAATTAATATTTTTTGGGGAATTTTTTGAAGTTTAACTAT
>BMAO01024857.1:0-49579 GCA_019973975.1 Trichonephila clavata
GTCAAAGTTCGATATCAAGTTCGCTGGTTTATAAATTTCCGGTGAGGATTATTAAAGAACAAACTGGTTTATCCATTCTTTCATGAGTGTACGTTAACGTGATCCTGATATTTGCCACTGTTAGGCGACTTACTATCCGACTTACTATTCGGCTCTTAATTTTTCTGCTAACCATTTTATACAGTTCTTCTTCTATAACCGAAAGTGCTAAAGACGTGCAAGTGCTATCCAGTTGCTACCCATACGTGTTATACTTTTGATAAATCAGTGGAGATTCATGGTCTGGAATTATGCACGCTCTTTCATTTCTTCAGTGTATCGTAAAACGCCACCTTGCAAGTGAATGGCATTGGCAACGAAAGGTTTGGCTAACATCGGTCACAGCATAACATATAGGTCTCATTACTTGCAATAATTTCCTGAATATGAAGAAAATGTGACGCATCATAGTATGCATGTCTTCATACGTGCGACAGTGACGTGAATAACAACCAGATGTGACTTGAAATCATACGCAATGCCCATACCATGATGACATTTTAGATGTAGGACTCAATAGATGCGGTTGGATTAACTTGTCAACACATCAGTGTCAAACTCGTACATGGCAACTATCGCATGAAAAAAAAACCGTGACTCATATGCAAGCACAGATATGTGACATCCCGTCATCCATGTTGTTCCAGCACATCATCACGGCAAATGGGGTTTTCTGTGCTCTATATCAATATCAGTTATCTGAAAGTACTCTATGAGTGCTGGCTACTAACAACCAATAGACTGGTAATAGTTTTGGTCATTATGGAGATATCAAGGTTGTTTTGCATATGCTTCAAAAGTACGGCATAAGTAAATTTTCCCTTGATGGTAGGACACGAACCCATCAACCCTGTTCGGGACCACCAGGAGTTCCTAAAACTTGTCACACTTCCGCTTCTGCCATTTTCTTTTCAACCATTCTACTGCGAATGAGTTTAAATATGTTTTAAGAAAAAATTTGTATGGACCTACTTGCCTTTCACGGACTTTTCACTATTCACTTAGTAAAATTATCTGTCCTTTGGAACTGTTTCCTTTGGTGGAGGAATGTCATTTTCTACTGTTATACGCGTCCGCGAGTGAAAACAAATTATGCAAGTTTCCTTAGCAAATAGAATAAAATGGATGTTCCTCTTTGTACAAAAGCTCAACACTTGCATTAGATCTACTTATTTCATATCATTTGCATTACTCTGTAAAGTGCACCCACATTGAACGCATAATTTTCTGCTAACACATTCTGGATGTTGCAGTTTCGATGTCACTTAGTTTATGTAAATGTTCATACTGGTAAGAATAAAAAAAAATATTAGTGTGTAGTATAAGTTAAACTATTAGTTCCTAATCTTAGTTAAAATACAATTACTACATGAACCATATGACATATCAAACATAAATGCAAATATTAAAACAATTGACTCATATTCCCCTGGTTTAAATTTTTTTAAAAAAATTATATATATATGGATGCTGAGTTATGAAGTTTAAAATCAAGTTGTTAACTATATTTCAGTTATCAATTATATAAAACAGATTAATTTGCAACAAAAAATGGAGAATTAGTTTTAAATTGAAAGATAATAATATTTATAGATCATTATATAAAATTAAAATTGATTTGGAGGGTGCCATTTAAACATACTACTCGAAGTGCTGTATTAGAACTACCTTATAATAGTTAGTCAGTTTTATATAATAACATATTTATACCAACTGTTCTGCACGTACACATGTACCAATAACAGCTCAAATATTATTTTTATTCATCAAAGAAGTGTTACTTATAATGATAATATTTTTATATATTTTATTTTTATTAGTTAATGTATGGACAATATTTTTAGGACATAATTCATTGAAAATTAATGTTTATTAAACAATTTACAGCCATATTTGAAATGAAATCTTATTATTAGCACACATTTGCAGCTTTTTTAATCATATTTTATTTATTCGAATACTATTATAAATGGTGAAAGATATTTTTAAGAATATGCAAAAGATCGAAGCATATTCAATTTACTATTAAAAACTTGCAATATAATAAAATGCTTGTTTAAATCTTGAAATTTATTACCAATATAGAAGTAATATTCATAAAATGCGAAAAGTAGTAATTATTCATTTTAGAGTTTCATAAATCTGACCCTGTTTATATATATATGTTACCGGCAAAGTATGAAATCCGGCATTCTATACAATGCCTAAATCTAGCCGGCAATGTATGAAATGATTCCTATTTCACACATTGCCTAGGCATTCTATAGAATGCCTAATTAGAAACCGGCAAAGTATGAAATACATCTCAGATTCATTTCGAATATATTCAATTGGCAAGACAAACTTTTAACTCGTGTCTCAGGCTCAGAATCTGTTAGTTGTACATTGCTTTTTGTTCGGAAATGTCAAAATACTCTATTTTACTTAAACTTGTTTATTAAAAAAATTGGTTTTTTCCTGTGCTACCTGAAAATGGAGGAGCAAGCTACAGTGTTGGAGAAGGAGCCATGGTCTATAGCAGGGGTCGGCAACCTATGTCACATGTGTCACGCGGTACAATTCTCAGTGGCACTTTGCGCTATTCAACACATTTGTAAACTTTTGAATTGTTTCAAAAATGCTCTACTGGGTGGTTCGCTGAATCA
Source organism: Trichonephila clavata (assembly GCA_019973975.1). Taxonomy (NCBI): domain Eukaryota; kingdom Metazoa; phylum Arthropoda; class Arachnida; order Araneae; family Nephilidae; genus Trichonephila; species Trichonephila clavata. The sequence continues at coordinate 2,685 of BMAO01024857.1, forward strand.
TATTGGTAGATTTGCTTCACACGGAACAGCTAAAAGGTTGCCAATATATGGTCCATGGACATCCATCTATTCAACGGCTAGTTACTTAAAATTTGAGTTGATGCTCCAAAAAAAAGTTGTTTTCCTTAACTGAAATTACTTACTAGAAGTTAATAACTGATACTAAAAATGCTAAAATGACTACTAAGAAGGAACCCAGGGACAATTGGTTGCTGGATAGCTATGATGTGATGTTTGCGAAAAATAAAAGTACTCATTTAAACTGTTAAAGAAGGCGTCAGTACCATAAAACAGTGGTCCCCAACCCTTGGCCCATGGATCAAAGGGTATCAGGCCACTCAAGGAGCATTAAGTTATTTCCATCATATTTACTGGGGTGAATTTTCTCGTGTTTGTGCGACTTTCCATGGAAATCACTTCATATTTTATGTAAAATCATTTTATTATTATTTTTGGTGCAATGTATTTTACTCTGAAGGCATGCTTAAATACAATTAAATTATAAAATCAAAACAATTTAAAATATAAATAATTGATGTCGCACCCACAGCAGGCCACCGTAAAATTATGAAACGTTGACCGGTCCGGAAGAGAAAACTGTTGGGAAGAACTGATATACTGTATAATGTCAAGGATTCTTTTTTCCCCCAATGGAGCTGCAGATTGGTATTTTTTTACCATTTTCAGACCTAGTACATTCCCCAGGGGCTGGTATCCCTTTTTAGTGCTGCACCATTTAGGCGATACCAATTGCCGTCGGTAATTTTGACACCCAGTTTGCCGATGTGAGCTTGTTCTAGGAATTTAATTTGCCAAGAGCAAAATTAAATTCCGGATCCTAAGGATGTGATAGAATTCTGAAAGAATTTTCAACCAAACACAAAAATGTTACACGTTATGATATTGAACTGTACATCCACCTATGTGAAACTTGCCAGAAAAAAACAGAAAGTTATTTTTAAAAAAAAGTATTTTAGTGCAAAATTTTGATTTTTTTCCGAATGCCAATCTATTGGCACTTGTAATGAGAGAGAAATAGGATGGTTTGTATCAACTTGGAACTTCTGAAGGAATTTTAATACAAGTATATGCGGAATCACAATTTAACAATAATGTTTTTAATGGCAGTCTCATTATTTTGTCAGAATAACATTTGTACTTTTAGGAATGTAAGTCATTGATATAATATCCTTATCATGACCATTTTTCATACTTCGCCTAAATAGCCTTAAGCATTTTACAGAATACCTAGGCATTGTATACCATGCCTAGGCAAAGTATGTAATAAATCTCATATTTCATACTTTGCCTAAAAACGTCCGGTATTGTATAGAATGCCGGCATTTCATACTTTGCCGGTAACATGTAGGGGAGACCGGGGCAAGATGACTAATGTCCTATTTTTTCCGTATTTCTACTAGGTAGCTGCATCAAATGAACACTGCTGGCTATCCTTTTGGTCGTTCGTTAAACAATAGTATAGACATGCTGAAATCTCCATTTTTGTGTTAGTTGTGAAGCTTTGATTGTTTTTTGCTGCCACGATATAACTTTTATGCATGTGTAAATAAGCTCTGCTACAGATACAGGTAAGATATAACGTTTCTCTTTAATATTTATTAGTAACTTGGTTTAAATACTACCTAATAACATGAATAAATGTCAATTATTTGCCTTCCTTCATGGTAATGAGAACGAATTTTTTTAAACAGACAGTCTGGGGCAAGATGACAAGCTCGTCATCTTGCAACGTGTTTTGGAATTTATTAAACTAACTATTGTTATCCATTCTACTAAATCCAGTGAACACTAGTTTGTCTGTGCGTATGTCAGCGCGACCTTGCGCTTCCATCTCTTCTGGGGCTAAGTGGTGCATCGGATCGGGAAAGGTTTCGTTCGAAAGGGGGTGACCAGAGGAAGGCATTTCTGCCATCCGCAAACCCCCCCCTAAAGAGGAAGGAATGTAACAATAATTTATTGCTTTACAGCTACAGGCTTTTATCTGCCACATTTTCTGATTTTTTGCGAGGAAACGAATGCTTCCTGAACTTATAGAAAGAGCCCCTCCAGAAACTGTAGGCAATTGTAGTGATAACGGCTGGAACAATGAGGGCACCTTTTTCTCTTTTTTGAATCACTTTTATCTTCATGTGAAACCAAGCAAAGAATCTCCTACTCTGTTGATTTTTGACAATCACAAAACTCATGTAAATTTGCAGGCTGTCTTATATTGCAGAGCGAAAAACATCATCAGGGTTGGGTTGCCGCCGCACACATCACATCGTCTCCAGCCCCTTGTTGTGTCATTTTCGACCAGTTAAAAACGTATTATAGTCAAGCATGTGACAACTTTATGATCACTCATCCAGAACAAACTATCACAGACAAAAATGTTGGTGAGGTTTTGAGCATCACTTTCTTCAAAACAGCTACAGTTGGAAATGCCGTTGAAAGGGTTTAAAGAATATGGGATCGAGCCTCATAATCCTTTTGTGTTTAGCGAACATGACTATGCTGCGGTAAAAACTATTAACCATGATGCTGTTTGCGATATAATAATAGTGCTAATCCTCAGACCCCGGTAGTATAAAACCAACATATAAACCCTCCAGAAAAACCAGAACTTATGGCAAATGCTTATTCCGATGTACCAAAGAAGCCTGTTAGTGTTTTTTTTATTTCAAACCATTGCCTTAAACAACATAATGTGAGGGGAAAAAAATAAATGCAGAAAACTGAGTTCGAGCATTCTTAGAAGCACATCCATCAAAGAAATGTTAGAATAAAGGGAAAAGCAGAAGGAAGAACAAGAAGTTTTAAGAAAAAAACAGAGAAAAGAAGCTTGTGAAGCTAAAAAGTGAGTAAAAAAACTCAAACTGTTCCTGTAGGCCTAAGTCTATAAAATCCAGGCCAAACATACCAGTTGTATCAACTTCAAAGGAAGGTGTTATAAGATGTCCTGCTTGTGAAAAGGAACCCTCCAACAGAAGAATGGATCCAGTGCTGTAAATGCCAAGAGTGTTGGCATGAGGAATGTTCCAATTATAAAAATGGCATTTTTATTTGTGACTATTGTTAGGTACACAACTAAACACTTCAACATTACATTACAATGCATTACGCTTAGTTTTATAATTTGTAAGATGTAAAAACACAGTTATCATTTGTTAAACCATGCAACACATTTAAAAGATAAAATATGTTTAACCTTTTTCAGTGTCGCCATCTTGCTCCAGTACTGTGGCAAGGTAACGTTTTGTTAAGGTTATGAAAAAATAAAATTATCCTTTACTTTTTTTTATTTGAAAAATTAAATGGTAATATATTTTAATACTACAAAGGACTACTCTAACAGTTCATGTAAAATTGATTTTACTTCCCTTAAAAATAAATTAATAAACAACGAAAAATTGTTAACGTCGTCATCTTGCCCCGGTCGCCCCTATATATTTCATACTGGTTCGAGAAAATTCTACGATTTTTTTATTATTATTATTGTATGTTGTTTCGCATCCCACACTGATCGGCAGGAGCATTTACATCATGCTCATGAACCCTTACGTTTTACAATGAAGAACTGTAACAGGACTTGAGAGTAGCTGGCTCTTATCACATCCAATACAAGCCAAGATGTGGATAAGAGCAGCTTTGGTCACATTGCAATTAGGACAAGGAAGGCAAACTTTAAGAGCAGCCACGTGCCGTTGAGCTCGAGTACGTCCACTGTGAAGCCTATCAAGAATAGTTTCGTCTCACCTACTGCTTATTTATTATTATACGATAGGAAGTAGTAACTATGTTCAGAAAAAGAAAGACTTGCAAAGAAAGGTTGGTTTTCTTGATAACATCAAAGGAATATATTTACACAGAGTTGCATATGAGTTAAAACGTATGTTCTTTATTTAAAATTAATACAAATTCACTGTACTGAAATTAATTAATTTGATATTTGAGCAATTATAGTTCAATGATTTACCTCTATTTAGATAGGATTTTTTAAAGTATTGTAAGCTAAGTGCAAAAATAATAATTGTCTCCCATTGAGTCTAATCTGTAAAACGAAATAGAGAAGAGGTGATGGCAGCTCAAACATAGTGTTTACAAATTTATTTTTTGATTAATGCTAACAATTATCAGTCTGATATAGTTTTTCAATATTTTGCAATAAAATAAATAGCATTATTAATCAAAATATGGATATAATTATTTCACACATAATTTAATAAATAGTATAGTTTTTAATAACACATAATTTCAGAAAGAGACATGTAGAGCTTATGAAAGGTTTTGCTATTTGTCACTAAAAAATATTGTAGCATTTTTTCATAATATATATTTGTGAATAATTAAAACGAAGAAAAACAGGTAATATATACAAAAAAAAGTTGTCTGCGGTAAGATCTCATGTAGTTAGCATGGTAAAGATTTAATAATTGCTTTTATAATTAAATCCTGACCTTTATAATATGCATCTTTATAACTCTAAAGTTAAGTTTATTCAAACTTATTCACTTAAAGATATATTAAAGGTAGAGTTAGTGAAACTTTCCAGACGAAACTTTCGTTTAGTTTGGAAAAAAAGAAAAACAGTTTATTCTTGAGGATCAAAGTTTCTGAATATATTTCAAGAATAATTTTATAAGGCTCTTTACAGTATTCTAGCTATACATTAGTATACAAAAATTGTTTATTGAGAAAAATGACAGTGTAAAATCCTATTTTATTACTGACGTAAAATGTGTGCGTTTAATTGTATTATGTACTTCTAAGAGAGATTTCTCTTAACCTTGTAACCTTTTATTTTTACATTAAAAATATTTATTTTTATGAACATCTATATTTTGAATATCTACATTTTGAATGTTTATAATTTTTATTTATCTAATCTGTAGACCGCGTATAACGATATTTCTTGTTATTATGATTAATTTCATGTAAATATCATGCTTCTTTTTTTTTTTAAGGAAACATATTTTTTTTTGCTATTTTACTTTTTTCCTGTATTAGAAAAATAACTCCTTATAGGTTTTTTCTCCATGTTATTTGAATCAAATAGCTTATTCCCGAAGTAATGGTGAATTTCAAATCTGTATAAATGGGAAGAAAGCAAGTTTAGTGAATATAATGCAATGACCTTTTCATGTTTAGGTATCGAAAATTAACATAATTTTAAGTAACATAATAAGAAATATACTTTCCTTTCACAACAATTTTAGGAACTAATAATTAAATAAACTCATACTTGAGCGATTAATTATGTTTACACAGAATATAAATTTGTACAAACCTTGGAGAACAGTTAAGGTATACGACTACCCTAAAATTGTGAATTTTGCCAACAATTTATAATTTTTTTTATGATTTTATTTTATGAACCATCTTATTAGCTTTATAAAGGAAAAAAATTATTATTTTCCGTTCACTTGAACAAACACTACAAGTGTTTTAGTAAAAGCTGATGCCACTATTTTACGCAAGATGTAATACTTTAAAACGCGTTTTACTCGAAATGGGTTTTTTTAAACGATCAAACGGGAAAAGAGCGATTGCTAGAAAATTTTTGAAAATCATTAAATGAAATTTTTTCTGTAAGTTGTGTATAATAGAAGAACTGTTTAACCTTCAGATTTATCAATCATTGTTTTATTACAAAATTTACAGTCCCTTATGTGAATATGATCATCGATTTTTAAACCAATTTCATATAATAACTAAGATAATGTGCTCTAGTTTTTGTAAAAAAAATAAATATCTATTATCCTGAAGGTCATTTTAAAAATGAATAACATAGCAAGAACTCCGCATTGAAAAATTGAAAATTTGTTTATAATTTTTTTGTACAAAATGGGCTATGTTTATGTTATTTTTTGTAAATTTTTACAAATTTTCTCCCATTTTAATAATAATAACTAAGTTTTCCTACCTTAATTTTATCATATTTTGCTTAAAATGTACTAAGCAAATCTAAAAACAACAAAAAAATTCCCATATCTCCTTTTTTTAAAAAAAAAAAACAGCTGTCGCAAGTAGAGTCGGATACCTTAGTATAATTGCTGTTATTTTAAGCAATTTCATGTAATAACTAAAATACAGTGTGTTCTAGTTTTTGTAAAATTTAAAATATCTCTTATCCTGAAGGCCGTTTTAAAATTGAATAACATAACAGCGCATCACAATTGAAAAATTGAAAATTTGTATATAAATTTTTGATACAGAATGGGCCTCGGTCATGCTATTTTTTGTAAATTTTTACCCCTTTTAGTAATAATTATTTCTTTTTATCTTCTTAATTTTAGCATATTTTTCTTAAAATGAACAAAAAAAATCTAGGAAAACACACACAAAAAAAAATCCCTATATGTCCATTTTTTTTAGAAAGTTCTCGTAAGTATTCGGAAACCTTAAAATTCTCTTTTGTAACAAATGCACTTTTTTCACTGAAATCTTTATGTGAAAATTTTTAAATAAGCAGAATTTGGGAACAGTTCTTTGTTTAGATCATGCAGAGCAATTTCGTTGATTAAAACTCACACAGTTTATTATTTCAAATTTTTTCTTAAATAATAAAATAATTTTTTACTGTAAAAATGTAAATGATTGCAAGTAAAAAAAATATATATGATAATCAGAGAAATGTTAACTCAAAATGTCAAACCCTTGCTTACGCTCAAAGTAGTTTTTGGTCACCAAATAAGATAAATTAATTTCTCGTTTTTTTAAAAGGGGAAAAAAAACAAATTTAAGAAAAACTGAGTTTTTTCAAAATAATATAGACATTTATGAAACAAATTAGAAATTTCAATTTTCCTTTCGTCAGAAATTATTTTTAACTTAATGATTAATTCTGGTTTAATTTTTAATTAAATGTTTCCCTAGAGCGAGAGAAAAGGAAGACAAAGAGAGAGAGAGAATTCTTCAGAGTCAAAAACGCACTTCCCCCTTTTAAGATAAACGATTTTCTTATTTTCCATGCATAAAAAGAATTTAATTTACGTTTGTGTCTAGTTTCTGGGCGCTTTTATAGTTAAAAAAACATTTAAATTATTTGTATATCTCAAGTATCTAATGTAATTTTTAAGCCGTTTTAATGAATTGATTTGTGTAGTTTTAGATTAAAAATTGAAATTTTGAACATCAGAAAACGGACGATTTATGTTTAACTTACACACTAATTATTTTCTTGCTGACATAAATTAATTAATTCAGTTAAAAAAATAATTGTTTTGAGTGCGAAGCAAATTTTTAAAAACAAAATTTTACATTTCTCTTTTTATTACTGTTTTTGTAAAATTAAAATTTTACTTTTTAATTGATGTATTATTAAATTTTGAATTAAGTTTTATTACATAATTTTTGAATAAATTAATTCAAATTGTATGCAATATTCTTCCCAAATGTTTGAATATCTGTCCAAAAAAGACAAATCTCATGCTTAAACTTGAAACTGTATCTTTTAAAACCTTATTGTTCCTTAATGCATTCTTATAAAAGTATATGCAACTTTCATCTTATAAACACGGTGTAATACCAGAGTATTTAATCTAAAACCAGTTCCTGCTATTTATTAATTATTCTTAACTATTAATAAGATTACTGAGTTTTTTATGGAGGTCATTTATTTACTTAGGTGGATTAAAATATGAAGACTTTCAAAGATCTGAAAAAAATATACAAAGTAATTAAACTTACGACTCAGCAAATGTTCCTGGAGTAAAACAATTCTAAAGATCTATGAAGTGACTCAACTAAAAAACCAATTACTTGTGCTCAAATTCAATGGAACTCCAGGATATAGATAAAATTTTAGTATTTTATTTTTTCTACCCATTCTCTGGAAGACATTGCTCTTTAATATATAATTATTTTTGTTCGTCGAGACAAATTTTTAAGAAATGCATTATGATTCTCCAAAATTTGTATGTGGAAAAAATTACCTTCTACAAGATGGGTGATTTTGGTGGAAACAAAACTCTACTAAATCATCGCATCACAAAAGCTTGATGTTTAGATTACTCGCTTACAACAGTTAACCGAACGAACAATACGTAATAACAGGTGAAAATAGGCTTACTAGTCATGGTTTCAAACACAGTTACAAAGCAACTTATTTAAGGAAAAATTATTTAAAAAATATTAAACCAGTTTTAGATATTGTCAGAATATTCATAGTTTAAAGCACCAGGGTTTCATATTTTTATTTAAATGTATGTTTAATAAAAATTCATTTTATTAAACATACATTATTAAATAATTCATTTTAGCTGATATGTTATGTTGATGTAAAAGTCTTGAATGGATATATTTGAAACATTAACAATTCCGTTAACCATTTTTAAGACTTTTAGCATAGTGACTATTAAAATAAGTGAACTATGAACAAATGGCTTTGCAATTTGCTTTTAAACAAAACTTAAAAAAAATTCCTTTGATTATGTAATATTTATTTACATTTTTGGTGACTTAAAACCATCCCTATTTATGACTTAAAAATTAACGTAGTAAAACAGTAAATAAATAACGATAACTAAATTGGTAAGGAATCAAAATGTTTTCAGGTTTATTACGTAAAGTAGAATCCGAATGCGTTTCCAATATTTTGTAGAATAATTTTGCTTACATCGATTAATCTTGATTTTTCATGTGCTCATTTATAAACCTTTTGAAAGTGATAAATTAGACTTACAGTTATTGAAACATAACTGTTTAGAGCTGCAACATTCCTGATAAACAATGCAATTGAATTATATCTCTAAAAGGTCCGGGTTCAAGTGATAGTCGATAGTCAGACTTATAGCTAAAATTTTATCCAATTCAACGAACAAATTTACTGTTCGTAAATTAAAAGGAATACCAAAATAAGATTGTTATCGAGACAAACACAAAACATATTTAATTATAAATTAATGTGAAAAGATGGTTACAGTCAGTACTAAATTTAAAATTAAATACATTGGCGTACTATAGTGTCGGTGATTATATAACTGAATTGCATAAATCTCCTTCCTAAATCCTTGCTTAGAATTATTTTCTTCGGAAGTCTAACCTATCACTTGCTTTTCTAGACATCTTAGCCAAAGGTAACGTATCAAAGAGAATTTTTAATCTAACACATTAAAATTTGAAACTATGTAATACAGCAACAATTTCACATATGTATAAATTTATTTTAAAGTATTTTTTAAAAAGTACACATTATATATACAATAAAGTTTTATGCAGAAAATAAAAGTCTTGTGTTAAAGGAATTCATTTGTGTATTAAAAACAACTATTAAAATAATATATAATGTAAATCATAAATGTTTGACGAAAAACATCTGTTATTTTTGTTTTGTTTTTTGTTTTATGACATTCAATCTGACTTTGTCGATATATTTTTCTAGAATGAATGAAGCTTGAAAAATGTCCGCATCAACATGATTTTCAAGGAAAACGTTACGTAATTTGATTAGTGACACAAGTTTCTGTCAGAATTATCGGAGTCAACTCCGAAGGTCATCGAAGGGACTACGTTACAGAGGAGACAAGCAGAAACAATACAACACAGAATATGTAACCTCCAACCTGTTTGATACAAGTCTCTATATGATAATGAGTGTTTGAATTGTCGAGAGTTTTATAAGATCACTTCAAATTATTTCGCATTCTTTTCTGGCCAACCACATATTTTAATTCGAAACATTGAGTATACCAAAACGTATTTTAGTTCGAAATATCAAGAACTTTTCTAGAGGCTGAGCATATACTTCGATTTAGTGGGAGGTCATATTATCGAATGTTTGAATTATCAAGAGTCGACTGTTATTTGCATAGATTACTATACCTAAATGAACGGTCGGTGATAAAACTTAAATTAATCGTATCGCAAAAGCATACTAAATCACATAATGAAAAAAAGAAGCGACATTACATCCTTTAAAAAAATAATTATGTGCTTAAATGATGAGAGTATCTATGCGGATTTTAGTTAACTTTAAGTATCAAACATAAATACATTATTATCCGGAAATATTTTCAGATATCTGTCTTCTAGAATCAGTTCCATTAAATCGATATATTTTTCAAATACCTCCAACTGATTTATATTCTAGTCATACATCAAATCTCTGATATAGCAACTTGGGACTACGTATAAAAGAGTCATTGCAAGACTTTAACTGGTCTCCTGAGATGGAACGATACATCCATTGAACATGAAAAAAGATTATTGCGTTATTCCCAAGGGAAAATGAACGTGATGCACATATAGATAGATATTTTGTTGTCAGGAAAACGACTCATGGGGAAAAAATAATGCTGTATGATAAATTATTTTTTAAATGTTTGGGAAGCTCTGCATAAAGAAGATAAATATATTATCCGAGAATACGAAATGAGGCTAGTTTTTTATTCTATTTAGAACTTTATTTCTGTATCTTAGCCTCTAAAAGAAAAAGATTAAAAAAGTATTTCTTGTCTATGCACAGATTGTATAAAACAGGGGGGAAATAATTTTTTAATCAAGAAATGCTATTTCGAAATCATTTATTTTCCAAGGGTTTCTTTTGATAAACGAAATTAATGTTTCCATGCAGCAATTAGTTTTATTTTTATAACGTATTTTATAAATTATTTTTCAAATATTTTGGATAAAAAGTAAAAAAAAAGATCATTTGAATTACACACATTGCTTTTTTACTCGTACTAATTTGTTCATCGCGTGTTTCTTATCAATCGTTGAAGCTTATTTTATAGTTTTACATAGTATGAATTATTTTGTGTAAAACTGCAAATACTGCATTTTATCACGAATAGTTAATTTTCGTAAACTGTTTGAAAAATTAAATCGGATATTAAAAATAATTACCTAATTAAAACGGATTTCAAATAAAATAGTTTTACATAAAATTATACTCTTTAATGTATTCCATGTGTATTTAAATTTACTTTTACTATTTTACAAAAAAAAAAAAAATACAAGAAAAGAATGATTGTGAATATTTTTTGAATGATTTCAAATTATTCATCGTAGCGTTAATTCTGTACAGCAATGCATTGTTGAAAATGTTGGACATATATTTTCAATGTTCTGTCTCAGTGCTGGATATATACAGTCGAACTCCGATTAAACGAATCCCTTTTTAACTAATTTGTCTCTCTCCCGTGTAATATTAATGGAAAACCCCTTTTAAAAATAATATAGACCCCGAACTAACGAATTGCTTCAATATCTGAATAATTTTGTTTGTTAGTTTGTGTTAGTTAAAAATCGACAATTTTCAAATGATATCTTTTTGTCCAGAACAGAAAAATACTTTTCCTGTAATTAGCAAGGGTAAAGACCATTAATAGACTTAACAGGTGCTGATTACTCATGAGTTTATCGATATCGTAGGAATCTTGAAAAGGACAGGATATTATTTTTTTTATCTTATCCCAATAAAACACGCAGAGATTGTTTTTATGTTTACGATTACGATACATTTGATAACTTACTGATTATCTGGACTCCTGAAATTAAGGAAATTGTTGTTGAATTGTTGGAGGCAAAGAATAGCAATTCGAATGCAGAAATCGATAATGAATCTTCTATCAAAACTGTAGCATTTTGTAATGTTAACATTATTTGGAAACTGTCGAAACATACCTCTTTTTTATACAACAATATACAATTGATACATTACTTCCGTCTCTACATACAGTCATAAAGGAAATTTGTATCAGGATTCAAAATGATTTTCAAACATCTATTAGTCAGTACAGTAGACTCTCGATAATTCGGAGTTTGAGGGACCAATGAAGAACATCGAATTATCAAGAGGGTAGAAAAAACTCCCAAAATGCATGAAGAAAAATTTCTTTTCTAACACTTTTAAATTTAAAACTATATAATAAAACAATAATTGTACATATGTATAAAATAATTTTTAAAAAGTACATATTATACAGTATATATATTATACAGAAGTTAAAAGTCCTGAATTAAAAGAATACATTCAATACATACATACACAATCCTACACATCACAATATTGGACCATCCTTTCTGAACACATGTGTAACAAGGCCGCGTGTGAACCAACGGTATGGATAACTGATAACAGGCGCGGTTGGTCTATTGTCTACTTGAAGAAGGAAAGCAATAAAAGTGTCTTTTTGCCATGAGGAACCAGAAAACAAAATAAATGTATAGCATACAGATGGTCATGAACGGGGCTACATTACAGGGGATACACACAGAGACAATACAATGCAAATTTTGTACGCCCAACTCTATTTTCTACAGGACTGTACATGATAGTGAGTGTTTGAATTGTCGAGAATTTTATAAGATAACTTAAAAATATCACATGTGGGAGTCTGCCCTGCCACAGATTTTACATTAAAATATTGGGTGTACCAAACCGTATCGTTTTAGTTCGAAATATCAAGAGTTTTTCTGGGCACTGAGCATATACTTCTAGTTATTGAGAGGTTCGTATTATCGAAGTTTTGAAATATCCAGAGTCACATGTACCTTAAAATTTCCGATTAACTGTTACGCAACAGATCACTAGTAGTATTCTTAGCAGCTGGATAAAAAGTGTGTATTTTCTAGAAATGGATATTTCTTGTGTAGTTGCATATACAACCGCTGGCCACCGTAAATGCAACACACTGAAGGAAGCACGCAAATAACATGAAATTTTCAAAATGCATTAATGGATGAGAGATATGCAAATGATTAGAATTTCAGCTCAGACACACATCACGCACGCCTGTGGCGCCACCTAGAAGCGCTATTTAAGGCTTGGAGATTTCAACGATTTCAAGTTCAGCAATTATGTTTTTCTTGTGGTTTTTCAAAAGCGATCAGTTGTGTCTCGTAGAAAACAGCGATCAGCTATTGATCAAGTATCCGAGTTCGACAGAGGAAGAATGGTGGCCTACCGAGATTGTGGAATATCTTTCAGGAAAAAAGGTAGTCGTGTTGGACGAAACCAAACAACTGTAATGCGGATATGTGACCGTTGGAATTCAGGAGGGTTCGACAAACCGACGTGGTCGATCGCATTCACCTAAGTGCACCACTTCAGGTGAGGACAGGCAAATTGGGCGCATGGTAGTGACGGATCGCTCAGTAACATCACGAACCATAGCACAGCACATTGAGTCTGTAACGCATCATTCAGTGCCTGCGCGTACCATTAGACGCCGTTTACAGCAGAGTGGTCTGACCGCAAGACGTCCATCGTTTGGTCTACCCTTGACGCAGAACCACAGACGTCTCCGCCGCCAATGGTGCGACGAAAGAAGGATGTGGTTGGCAGAAGGGAATGAAGTTATCTTTACTGACGAGTCACGCATCTGTCTGCAACACCACGGTGATCGGATTCAAGTCTGGACACACCGTGGAGAGATGATTCTGAATAGTTGCATTATGCACCGCCACAGTGGTCCTGTATGGCGTATTATGGTATGGAGCGGTATTGCATATCACTCTCGAACTCCTCTAGTACGCATTACCGGTACTTGAAACAGCAAGCGCTACATCTCCGATGTGTTGGATCCAGTGATCCTTCCTTACCTTCAGGACTTGGCCACAGCCATATCACAATAGGATAATGCGTAACCTCACGTAGCATGCATTGTCCAAAGATTCTTCCTCAATTACCAGATTGAATTGTTTCCCTGGCCGGCTTGCTCTCTGGATCATTCGCCGATAAAAAACATGTGGTCCATGGTTGCTCAACGATTGACCCAGATTACACCCCCAGCTGCCACACCAGATCAATTTTGGCGACGTTTGGAAGCTGTTTGGTCTGCTGAACACCAAGAACACATCCAAAGTCTCTTTGAATCAATGCCGAGGCGTGTGGCACTGGTGATCTCTAACAATGGCGGCTACACTGGCTACTGATTCTGGCAGGAACCACACTTCACAGAAGTCTATAAATTTAATCATTTGATATTTGGTGAACATGTTATCTACAAAATAAATGTTGTTGTGTTATCTCTTGTCTTTCTTGGTGTTGGCTTTATGGTGGCCAGCAGTGTAGAAATGATGCTATTTGCTCGTCTGAGAGTCAAGAGGACTTTCGGTTGTGACGATTAGGCTCCCTTCTTGGCTTTTTGGTCAGGGGATCCTAACATGACTTGGGACCCACTGTAAGGTGACAGTCCAGCCATATGAGATGGACCATCATGACCACCGAATAAAATCATGATTTGGATAATTTTAATTTGTTTAAATATAAGTATCGAGAGAGAGAGAGAGAGAGAGAGAACATATTTTCGAGAACCCTGCAATTCCATACTGCATGTCAACTGGCGAAAGTCATAAGACTGTATTATGTAATGACCGTAGTTCATCTCTAGGCCTATGCCTAGAACTATAAACAATTTTTCAAATCATTTTGTGAAAATGTGAGCATTGGTAAAGCCGATTTGTGAGCAGGGTTTTTCATATCGTGATTCGTGCACATTTGTTTGTTCCAAATAAGAGTATGAACGAGTAATGGACAATGCATGCATTTTATTGAAGATTTCAGGTAGAACTTACTTTGGCATTGGGGCCGAGTACCTCAAAAAATATTAAGATTTATCTGGGTCCAGCGCCTCAAAAAGTCTTAAGACGTCCCTGATCATATATGTGTTTACGCTTTCCTCTCTCTGAGGTCCATTAACACATACCTCTGTGGTCTGAGTTTGGAATGTTTTTGTATTAATTTTGACAAGACACTAGATTGTAGTTAAAGTTCTTTCTTTTTCTTGTTTTTTTCGAATAATGTTTATGTTTTACAAATCATTGAACTTTAATATGTGCTTTCGCCTCCGAATTTGTTTTAATTTGATCCGGGGTATTTATGAATGTAAACAACTGCACGTATTTGGATTTTCTGGGAGAATCGGGCTTTTAAAGGCTCATGATTTATTGCGGTATGAATTTCTGTTTATATTTTGACTAGGTTGGAAAAAGATGGAAAGCTTATTAGTGTATTGGGCATCAGATATTCACAATAAAAATTTCAGTATTTATTTTAATTTTGGTTCGTATTTACAACAATAATTTTTATACTCAAAGACATATAAAATCAGATTTTCATAAAACAATAGCGATGACTAATTTTTAATGCTTTTGTTCTTATTGACTCCTTTTTAATTCCGTAAGAATGATTCTTTTTCGTTGCTATCGCATTTAAGGTTGCTATAACCATAAGAACAAAAAACATAATACAAATGTGATTCTAAGAAAGCAATCAGCATTATGAGTATTAATAAAAAATAAAAAGCTACATATTATCTGTTATTTAAAAAAAATATCAGTTCAAGCCGCAAGTTATGTGAGCGTAAATTTGTTGTTTCATATCGTTTATACAAAATACTATCGTTTACCAGATAGCAATTTACAAGTTTTGCGGTTATTTTATTTTAACCACCATGGCGAAAAGAGTGAAAAGAGCACTATTTTTGTTAAAATAAAAACAATTTTCTTTAAAATTAGCAATAGCTTTTTTTTAAAAGTAGAAAAATTTTCTGTACTGTATATTCAACTATTGTCAATGATATTCAAAATGTAAACATTAGCGTATTTGATTGCATTTATGATTCTGTATTAATTTTGAAATGAAATTAGGGTTAGCAAGAAAATTAGAGTTAGTGTCTGAGAAAACTCTTTTTTTCCTCCATTAGTTGGTCCTGAAGGAGTTAATATGACTCTCACTAATGTTAAACATATTGTGTTCTCAATTATTGCATTCGAAAAACAGCCAAGATTCAAATTATACAATTACAAGATATTAAAAAAAAAAAACAGAACATTAAGTTATATTAATATTTCTCAGCAAACATACAACATTTAAATGGGGGGGGGGGAGTAATAGCGAAACATGCTGCAGTAAGAAATAACTTATCTTTTTCTGCGAGCACGTTTTGTTTACAATTTAAATTTTTCGAATAAGACAGTGATCAATAACATTTTTGTTATTTTACAGAAGAAAATAAACTTTTCCAGTGAATGATATATTATGCACCAGGAACTACCTAGAATTATTGTTGTTTTCAAAATTTCTGTGAAATCAGATAAAAACATAAGCACAGTCTTGTTTCTCGGAATTCAATAAACAAAATTAATTACCTAGCATTGAGAAAACACTGAGATAATTGTAAGACTTTTGTTTGAACTAGTGCCAAATAACATCTGACTGTTTGATACCTAACTTATAATTATGAAACAAAATCATTTAGAGTCACTCCAATTTACTTAATTTGTTTTAAAAACAGGAGTTCTCTGAGCAATAAGAATTCTGTGAATTAGAATTAACTTGAAACTAGTTAAGTTAGCCAGGAAGTCTTTTTTTTCACTAATCACACATAAAATGTAGTATAAGTAATTACATTTGTTTCATATTTTTTCAGTAGCTCCAACAAAGAGCCTTTTATTGACGAAAATCATTTTTCATGTGGACTCATTAATAAATCGAGTCCTGGTATATCCTACTTTCTATTTCTTTCAGAATTTTCTCTTCTCACTACGGAATATTATAATAAATTTGTATTTCCTCCAAGAATTTGAAAGGCTTATATCTGTAGAATTTCAGTATAAAGAGAACAAATATATAAGGCAAATCTAGATCCGTATCGATTGTTTACTTAAAGTATTGTAGTAGTTTATTTCCTTTATATATTAGTTCATCTGTTTTATATATACGGTCTTCTAAAACAGAGAATATGTGATATGTGCGTTTCGAAATTACGAAGTAATATCTGAAATTTTGGAAGTTTTATGAGATATATTCCTTGTTTTTTATTGTAAAATATTTATCCACTATGAAATCAATAGACGTATTTTGTCTGTATCTTAAGTAATGCTAACTTTTATCTAGATTTAAATTAAAGAAAGAGTTATATATATATTCATGCTATTTCAAAGGTTCTATTCATTTAAAATTTTATATATTTGAATGTTCTTTTTTCACTTAAAGTTTACATAATCTTTTGGAGATTTTAACCATCAGACTTGTATACGTTTATTATTTGTAATTTTTAATCATAATTAACAATAAAAAATTTGATGTTTTTAATTTTTAAAACACTTGAAGTAAGTTTTGTTTAAATGTCTCATTTGGCTCTGGTTTCAAATTTTTTAACAATAAGTTAAGTAAAATGATTTCTGACTTTAAAAAAAGAGTTAAAAAAGAAAAAAAATGCTTTTACGTTATGAAATATGTTTTTAAAAAATTGTTGAAATTGTGTTTTACAACAAAATTATTAGATACTTCTTATTGGATATTTGTATTTTCAATACAAAACTATTAGGTTTTAAAACAACAACATACCTATTGTATTTTATTTCATAGATACTTTTAAGTAATTGTGCAGCTAAAATGTGAACATATCTTACATGTATAACGCATAATATCGTCAAATGGAAAATAATGATCCACTTTCCATTGAACGTTAAACTTTCAAAGGAATTCTGCCAAATAATGTAGTTAACAATAATTTTTTTTAATAAAAAAATGTCCTTGAAAGTTTTTATTTTTTTAAATTTTTAATTCATTACTTACGATTTATTGAATAGTTTAATTAATTTCAGATTGTTCATTATATGGATAGTAGATATAAGATATGTCCTACTTAATTAAAGTTCACATCTCTTGAAATAAAATTGATTGAGTATGGGAATCACCAATAATGTATGACTAAGATTCCAGTGAAGCATTTTCAAAATATAATATATATGAAATATATATTTTTAAATGTTTAAAATGGTATTATTAAAATTATTAGTGAATAAAAATATAAAACAAAAAATATCTGTGGAAACTGATGAACTATTTACCGTGTTGCATCAAACGTATTACAATGTCAAAAAGAGTATAGCAACATAACAATATGAAAATTACTTTAATTCTAAACTAAAATACAAGTCATATCAAAAAAGATTAAATGATGAATCAAAAATAAAACTATTACCTCGAGAAAAGTCTGTTTAATATGGAGTGTGACCACTGCTATAGAAGCCTCACAACGATCTGTTATACAGTTTATGAGGGTGTCAATAATTATTTGTGGTAACAAAGACAGTTTTTGAAAAAGCGGGACTTTAAAATTTTTAAAATATAATTACGATCTGGAGACCTTGAAGGTCCATATGGCAAATATTTGCTTCCCCATGAAATTCATAAACAATGTGAGTCCTGCGTGGACACGAATTATCGTCCATAAAAATGTAGTCTGGAACAATAGCACACAGAAAAACCTTACTTAGGCTCCCAGGCTATCATATATATATAGCGCTGCGAGTTGAGAGTACCCGAATTGAAAACGTACAGTGGTATACGACCACCCAACATTATGCCACCACACGCAAGCATTCCTTCGCCACCAAATCTGTTGGTTTTGGGTACGTAGGAAGGATGAAAGCTAGTTCTTTTTTTTTCTCTCCAGGTGAAGACTTGACGAGAATTTCATTGTCTGGTGCATTTCGAGTCATCACTAAAGAGAACACGCCCGCAAACTTTGGTGTTCGCGAATGATGTTTTAAGCTTCCCGATATTCGGTCTTTCCTGATGGATGCAATCTAAAGGATGTACCAGACTAGATTTGAGGTGTAAAGGTCAGTCTCTGCAAGAAGTTGTAGACTTTTTACCTGGAAATTCTTCTTCTTGGCGTAGCAGCAAGGTCACGAGCAAACTGAGGAGCCTTTAACCGCCTACGTCGTCATGCACTTAGTGCCAAGTAGAGATCTCGTGCAGATGTTGATGCTCTTTAATCAACGGCTTTCGATGTGACAATACCTCTTATTTGGAATTAATTTCATAACCGAGAGAACACTTCCAGGCCACTTATAACCATCGAGCTACCTCTGTTTGAGACTGGCCAGCTTCAATCCTGCCAACGCCTCTTCTTTGGTAAACATCTTTCGATACATTTATGAGAAATCATTATCATTGCAAATGAAGTAACTTATTGGTTTTAATCCTCTATTCTCCAAACTGGAGGCAAAATTCATCGATGCTTGAATGGCCTCAATCCACTTGTTCTGCAAAAACGAACGCTAAACATTTTTCCTAAGGTTGACATTTTATTACCCGTTTTCAAAATATATAAAATACATATTCTATCATTTTTACATTTCTAGTAGTTTTTTATCCCCCCCCCCAATTGCTATGGAGAAATACAGTCAAAAGATTGCAGTAGACAATAAAATGTGGTTAAACTATAATTGATGTTCCATAAAACCAAATTCGATAAATATCGACCATGGTACAAGATTCATTGTCCCACTAAATGGATTATCTTCATAATATCACACTGCAGCGCAAAACAAATGTACGTGATTGACAACAATGCTGAAGTACACTCATGTCAATAAATTACGGTAATTAAAATCACACAGAAATTAAACTCTAAAATAAAAATTTCACCTGTAGGAATATCACAGACATCTTGAAGAAGAATATGAAAATTACAGGAAACCACCAGATGGCGCGGATAGTACGTAACAATTACGAGAGTGTAAGAGAGGGGTATATAAGGAATGGTGGCAAAGAAGTAAAATTGTTCACAAGCGCTTTAAAAGCCTTTCAGTGTAATAACCGCATAATTATGGCACAAAGGAAGCATTTGGATGATTTTTTACGTGGTAGAATCATCGTACGACTGGAATGTGGACGTACCCAGCTAGAAATATCCGAGGAACTTGGAATCTCCCAGAGTGTCATCTCCAGGCTTTGGCAACGATTCCAAGATGATGGTAATGTGAGTAGATGTTACAGCACAGGTCGCCCCTGAGTAACAACGCCGAAAAAGGACCGGTATTTTGCAGTTACTGCCAAAAGAAATAGACGGAGCACTGTCTCGTCAGCTGTCTTCAGCTACCGGTCCGAAAGTTTCAAGGCAGACCGTGTACAGACGCTTAGGGCACATTGATCTATATGCTCGTAGGTCTGTCAGATGTGTTCCCCTTACCGCAAATCACTGTCGCCTGTGATTAACCTGGAGTAGAGAGCATACATTGTGGACACCGCAACAGTGGTCTTGTGGGATGTTTTCCGACGAGTCCAGGTTTAGTTTGCAGTCTGATTCTCGCCGTACTTTCATATGGAGAGCGCCAGGTCCCCGTTACTACCAAGAGAACACCATTGAACGACACCGTTACGGTGGTGCAGGATGGCTCGTTTGGGGATGAATTATTCTTGGTTCCAGAACTGACCTGCATGTTCAGAGTGTAACGATGACATGCCACATCTATCTTGATGTCATTCTGGAACAACATGTACGTTTGTTTCGGGGCGCCATGGGTGCTGAATTTCTGTTTATGGATGACAACGTCCGTCCGCACCGTGCAAACATTGTAGACGAATTCCTTCAATTGGAGGATATCACCCGTATGGATTGGCCAGCTTACTCACCGGACCTTAATCCAATAGAGAATGTGTGGGATATGCTTGGTCGACGAATTGCAGCCCGTCAACCCCCTCCCACCTGTCTACCGGAACTTCGGAGTTCATTGCTTGATAAGTGGTGTAATATACCCCAAGATCAGATTGATAATTTGATACTCAGCATGCGTAGGCGTTGTAGGGCCTGTATTGCATCGTCCGGGAGACATACTCCGTATTAACCATCATACTAACCATGTTATACTGTTTTTTGTAAATAGGTTCATTTTTGAAATTTGCTCTGGGGAGTAAAAATCGCAATTTTTATTAATTATGTCAAACATATAGCATCTTTTTTGCTCTTTACCTTTAGTTTAATAAATAGACTTTACAAATAAGTCAAATTTGTTTTTCTTATGTCTCTTTCTTTGCCTGAACTTCATTATCCTTAATTTATGGACATGAGTGTAAGATCGATTGTTCAAAGTCTTACCCTCTCATACCAAGAAAACGCAACACATTCGACGAAAGGTTTTCCAAGCCCACCAGCTTCAAGACTTGTCATCTCCAAGAGGAGACAATGAATTTGTCCAATTTTCGACATATTCTTATCCCGATATCCATATAATGGAGCACGAAACGAGATTCAACGAACAAGTATATTTTTTCTAGCTCTCAACTGATTAATTTTATAGCTTCCGTGTCCACTATAAGTGTTATTTTTATTTTTCTATGAAACATTATGAATAAACCATTCCTACTAAAGCCCATCTTTTGTAAAATTCATCTTGGCCATTGAGCTTAGTTTCATGATGAACCTGTATTAAATTCAGCTGTAGTTTATCATGTTGATGATCTTCGTCTTCGGTTCATGAAATATTTTATATATATTTTTTATCCTATTTCGAACAGAATAGCTCTTATAACTTGAAGATTTTTCCCCTCAACTATTACTCTCTAAGCATCTAAGATACTTTAGTTCTATAAAATCCTAAGAAGATAATTCATTTTAATAATGCTGGTATGAGCTCCACATGTAACCAACCTTTGTCCACACCCACTTACATTTTTTCCTCCTTACCTTCATTTATAATAAAAAATTAAATGAATTATGTATTTAATGAAAATACTGTAAATTCTATAATCATAAATATTTATATGTTTATAAATAAGTCTGCGTTTACTGAAAATCATCGTTTTTTTCATTCCGTTCAGTTAATTCTAAACTTTTGAACACCTTTTGACGCTTTCATAATCTAAACAATTTAAAAACACAGTTATTTATGGCAAGACTACAATCTGATAAATTAATGACATCTCTTGTTCTAGAACTTGTTAACATAATTAAATAAATATATTTTTTTTTACCTTTCATATATTAAAATTATTCTAAATATCAAAGAAATCCCAATCAGCTTTTAAATTAAATTTAGTAAGACACTTTGCGAAGATCTGATGCCATTGTGCTTTTGGAATGAAAATTTTAAATATATCCATGTAGAAACATGCTTCTCCACCTTCTATAGGATCGATTTAAATCTATTGGAATTAATGAACGAAAAATATGCCACTAAATTTAATTGGAATTCAATAATATTTGTTTAGAAATAAGTTTCGTGTGTGCACGAAACTTCGTGAGGCTTTTATTACGTATCCTAGTGATTAATGATCCCAAAAAATTTGAACGAGTCTCACGTATTTAATAATGTGGTGTTCATTTCGCAAAGAATTGATCGTATTTCTCTGGAATAGTTTGTTTCTACGAAAAACTCAATTTATCATCATTTACCTGTATTAAAAATGTCAAAACACTTAATTCTCCCTTTTGGTTTCGAGCTTATATCAGTAAAGTTACATAGTTAATAGCTTTTTACTCCAATGATAAAGGTGCCTTCTTGTAAAATGTAATAAATGGGAATGTCAGGTTTTTATCTGTAGATAAATGCTTTTCTCTCTGTTCCTTTTCATTCATTAATTTCATTCAAAAATATATATCTGTTAAAACAAATAGCTTTTATCTCAAATTAACAAATAAAAATTTCCGTATGAACATTGGAAATTTTTTATATACCGGACAATAATTTATGTTATGTAAGTTTTTTAATTGTTAATACAATGCGTTGTCATTTTATGCTTAGTATTGCAAACTATTATTCATCAAATTCCTGGTCATTGTCTATTAGGTCATTAGGAAAAATATTACGAACACTTGATAAATATGATCTATAAAAAAAATACAAAACTTATATTCTACTTCTGAAAGGCAAATACATATTTTGCAGGACTTCACATAAGCAAGTTTATTCAGCATAATTTTGCTTAAATTATTGAAATCAGTATTTGCTTTAGCTTCATGTCCTACTTTAAATAAAAATAATTACACTGTAATTGATTTTATTCAATTAAAATATTATTGGATTATTTATTTTAAAAATAAATAATAAAACAGTTATTAATACTGGATAGTTAAATAATTCCCCTTTATTTCAAGATCCACCTTCGCAAATTTATTATAAAATTAAACGTTTATTCTCTGGTTGAAGAGTGACATTTACATTAAGTGATACAAATATTTGCAGGTAAAAAAAATGCAAAATCTTATTTTTTAACCCATTTTTGATGCCTGTGGTTCTATTATTTTAAAATAAAATTATTCCCTGATGTTCTAAAGATAAAACAAAAAGCGTAAGTATCAACATAAAAGTAATATTTTGCGAAATAAATTTACATGCATATTAAGTCATTTTTTAATAAAAATATATCACAAAATAAATTATAACTACATAGTTTATACAGGTTATTCTCAATTGAAAATAGTTTCCGAGATATAAGTTTCTGAATAAATTTATTTTCTTAGTACGCTTGATGTATTTAGAATAAAAATATATGAAAACTGTTATAATTACTTCTAAATATATTATGTGTTTTATCCATAAGTGATTCTGCACAATTTATCTTGAGTCATATAATATTATATATTGTATAACGTTCAATTTTTTACTGCAATATATATCTTCATTTCTTTGTTTTCTGAGGATTGATGTAAACTTTAAAGTTTCACAATTCTAAGTTTGTTGTATTGTAAAGTAAATATGGGAACAGATTTCATTTTCTAATTTTTTTTAAACACGTGAAACTTTGCAGCAAATTATTTAATCGATTTGGAATCCCTTATTTAGTGAGGAATCTTCTCAATTATAGCAAAATAGTAACAGCTTAAAATACTGAAGGTCAAAAGTTGCTGGTACTTTTTTCGTATAAAAGTATAAAACTTAATAATTCGGAAAATAAAATTTTTTTTTAACTTTAAAGATAGGTGAGAGAGCAGTTTTGATCCTTTTTTTAAAGACCATTTGATCACAGAATTGATTTCCAAGAAAAGGAAAAACGAACTTTTACTCTCCGATTTTCCAATAAATGTTCTAGTAGGACTCTTGAACAATGTGTGAAAACTTTTTAAACAAACATTTGGACGGAAGAAAGAGCTGCGACGTTTCCTTAAATGTTGTTGCGGGAGGGACCAATATTTTCCTCCTCCCCCCCTTTTTTTTCCTTTCTCAGATTCGTGTATTTGTTTCCGGACCAACATACCAAATTCAAACAAAAGGGAAGAAAACGTGTTGAAAAACAATCTTTGAAATTCTCTAAATCTTGCAATTGATGACTCAGGCTCTGGAGATCCTTTTTTAGTGTTTCGTAGAAATTGATCTGGATGGGAATTTCTAAAAACTATTGCGGATGTGTGTTTGAGTCTTTAAAAAAGTATTGAAATACTTTTTAGGGAAAAGAATAAGTATAATATTTATTTTTCATGCTTAATAAAAGCTTTTTCAACAAGAGTAAAATAAAAATATCGATGCTTTGAAGAAATTACATTATCTTACTCTCGGGAAAGTATTTAAATATAACTATACACGTAGTGGTGAATAGTATAAATATTTAGGGAGAAACATTCAAATAATGTTTGTTTTCTTTACTTTCTACTTAAAGTAGATTATTTCCCCCAAAATTGCTTTAGAATTAAATACAGTTTTTTCAAAAAAATTATATTAACAAAAATAATTCTTAAAAAAATAACTCGGCAAAGGTTCAAAATTGCTAATTTACACCCCACTGAAAAATACACGGAATGAAACCATTCTAAAATATGAGCCAATTTGAGTAAAATAGTATTCAGGTGATTTTCAAATGTTCAAAAAACATTTATTTTTAAAATTTAAAATATTTCGCCTGACTTTTTCAAGCCATATATATGTATATATGCAGACATGGAAAAATTTATATTCGTATACAATTTCTCATAGTGGATGCACTTCAGATAAAAAATAATGAAATAACTCCTCGTTTAGTTTATTTCCATAGAATGGAGAACAAAAAATAAATAAAAAAAGATAAGAAAATTATACATTAATAATACCTAAATAAGAAAAATATACATTCAAAAACAAGAAGAGAACTTATACCTAAAATACAGTTAAGCATTTTCATTCATACTCACAATATATATTAATACATTAAATAGTATAATTAACATGAAAAACGTGTTCAATTAAAAATGAAACAACTGATTAATCAAGAGATGATGAATGCTTCAATTTCTATTAAAATTAATATTTTAGTAATAAAACTAAAAGAGGAAGCAAAACAGATATCCGAGGTGAGGGCGCTCCATAACAGATAATAATCGACTATAGACGATGACTGATATTTAGTTCATAGATTTTGCTTTTATTTTTCTCTTTTAACCGCTATTTTTCTAAGTTGAGACATAGACAGAACATGACATATGGCCTGTAAAGTTTTCTTGACGAATACTTATAACTTAAACGAAAACAGTCGAAACATATTAATCCGTAATCGGTGAACAAGTAGAATGTTCATATTGAAAAAGGACAATTATTATAAGCATTGCATCATCCCGGGGAAAAAGTGAAGAGAAGGAAGAAAAATGATCAAACCTCGACGAGAATAAGTACCGAAACGAATCAAAGTTTGCACTAGTGTTTGGAAAAAAAATAATTAAATAACGTTAAATTCAACAACTTTTATTAATACTTATATAAGAATATCTCAGTTTTAAATTATCACTAAGAGCCAAATGAGTCATAATCAACAATAATAAAGATTCATTTATATTTTATAGGGAGATTCGAATGAAATCAACACAGGTTCCAAATGAAGTGTAAGTAACTAAACACACATGAAACTACATATACGAAGTATCGCAAACTTCAATATCACTTGATAATGTCAATGTCAAATATTTTCATAGGCAGGCTTTACACTTACAACCCCAACAATACATATTTCCACAATTTTAATATGCATATTATCTCCTAAAATACTCTCACCTTATTTTGTTCACAATCTCAACACTCTCTTACAGTTGTATTCACAACATACTGTACATTTCCAATTCAAATATCTTTAAATAGTAATTGTAATCTAAATACATTATGTGGAGTCCATCATGCTTCTCTAGGCAAGGTTCTCAGATCAACAAAAAATCATTAAATAAATTTGTCTGGGAGTTAGTTAAATTTCCACTAAGACTATTCTTTTCCATCCTCTTTTTATAGAAAAAAAAACTGCTACTTAGGTTTACTGATTTAAAAACGGAAATAATCATATTTTATAACTCCACAACAATCCTTTTTTTTTGCAGTCGAAATTCGCGAAATCCTTTCTTGTGGATCTTTACTAAACAAATCATGTCAATAGGCTGAAAAACTGTAATCCTTGCCTATAACGCCCTCGAATCCTTAAAAGTTCATTTTTGCAAGACCTGATCAAAGTTCTCTACGAAACAAAATATTTACGCCTGAAAAACTCCAAATCCATTTGCTAATAGAGATATTGTGATGAGTCGATTTCTTCCGACGTACAGGGTGAACCGCTACCAGACAAATAAACTTAGAGGTAATGTAGGAGGTACAGAGACGACTCGGAAGTACATAGGACTTCAGAGTAGCAAACACGCGAAACAAGCAGAGAAAAAGAACAGAAACAACAGCACGTTAATGGGGCAAAAATATTTGATTGAAATGTTGTACTTAAACAGGTCTTTGAAATCACCACCAGAAGTCGTCTAGCAGGCCTGATAGCAGTACGGAATGGAAAAACTTAATTTCTCGGAGCTCTCTGGCATGCAACGTATCCTCGCCGCAGTTACAGATATTCAAGCGATGAGATCATCATCTGAAGGAACGGGCGTTTTCTACACCAAACTCTTCATGTGACCAGAACCTAACTCCAGTCACATTTATTCTCTGGTCGTGTAATATTCCTGGTAGAACCTCCGAGTGCCCTGTCCATTACAATCAGCAGCTCCAACACAAACAGCACTTAGACCAGTTCTTCATTTGAATACGAGTCCATCCAACTACCTCAGGAAAAGGAATCGCAAACGACTTCCATAAGGGTGTGTTTTCACGAAACTTTCCATTCAGCACCGAATACCTCAAAACTGCCAGGAAAAATTTGACAGAAAGCTAAGAACTCAATGCAGTACCACTTCCAGGCATTCCAGATGAACTCTAGTTATAATTCCGTACTCCTGTTGTAGTACAACCTTTCAATAAAATGTTTTCTTTTTTTGTGTTATTGCTTTTGTTCCTTTTATGTGCCATTTTACGTCATAGATCGCTACTATGCATTTGCGACCCTACATTCCTAAGTGATTCCGAGTCACGTCCTATACCCCGTACACACTCTGCAATTCTGAATGAATAAGCAAAAAAAGCTTGAATACAAACATATATGTTTGTATATTTTATTTACTTATCTTAAGAAACAGTTTCTGGAAAACTATTTTAGACATTCTCAATCCAAAAAGAATAATAAATATATATACATTTTGTTAAGATAAATATTATTCTTTTTCAACGGCCAACTGAATTCAAAACTACTGTATGCCATTTTTTTTTAATTATATAACGCAATCGAATTGTTCTAGCCTCTTACTCGAATGCTTCCAAAAACAAAACTCTATTGTTATTTTTCACATTGTAAGAATTTATTCTATTAATGACAAATACTGTTTTTTTTCCCTTTTGAGGCGTAGTATAACATTTATACTTTTATTCGGAAGATTCAGTTAAGCTGCAGGAAATTACCTTGGATCAAGTAGACTGAAAAAACCCTCCTGCCAGAATGAAAAATTGCATAAATGGGTAACCTGTAGCATATGTTTACATTACAATAGAGGGTATCCACTAACAAATGTAACGTAGTTACAGAGCTTAATTTCAGTGCGTTAAAAAATAAGTAAAAACTACAGGGATGATAAATATTTGAGTTAAAAGAAAATTTATAGTTTCAAAGTAGTCTTATATGTCATTATCACAATTTGATTACTAATGTTTTTTATGTTAAATTCTCACTGAAAATATTGCTGTTTTGTTTTAAATAATAATTAAAGTTTATTTATATATGCTGAAAAAAAATAAAAGTACTGTTTCGTGCTTCATTTTTTGTATGTAGCATTTTCTTATTATCTAATTTTTTGTTTGCGCAATCTTTCAGAGCTTTTTTAATAACTACGTAAAATATCTAGTATAGCATTTGTAGGCTAATCGAGTAGTAGTGCATTACTGAAATTTCAGTTATAATATAGAGTAATATAATAATATAAGGACATACTGAAAAGAGTAAAATGTTTAAATTAAGACTCTTTTATGGGGCATACATCTTTTAAAATTTCCGCTAGAGATCAGATTTGTTTATATACTTATTTTTTTAATCATTCTTTAAGACTACAAAAGTAATTTTTTCAAAAATCACTTATTTTTTCTTAATTTAAGTTAAGTTTGTGCTGGGATTGCTTCATGTACAGTGGCATTCATTGAAATTTTACTAAATGATTTTTATACATTTAAAAGCAAAGAATTATGGTGTTAAAACTTTGCAGATGACGGAGGTAAATTCATGAGTCTAGAAAATATTTCAGTAAATGCACGACCTTTTGCAATGACTATCATTTAATATATCAGCCTTAAAATAATATCGTAGCATTGATTGGAAATTTTTAATGTTATTCTGATCATCTATTCTCCACAGTTATAACAGATTATTAGCAAACTCACGACTAAATCTACACTACTTTCTAAATCATCTATCAGTTCAATTTTCGATAAAGAAGAGCAATATTTACTGCGTAAGAAGTTTTTCTTATTGGATAACAACAATTCCAGTTTAACAATTATATTTACGTTTTGTGGATCATACTGTTCTTTTGGTATATCAATTAATTTAATTTTTCTATTAGGAGCACTTTCCACAAGGTTTGAAATCAATCTTTCGCTCGATTTTGACATTATGTTGATTGCCAACAAACTTCTTTCTGTAAAACTCTTTTTTTCTTCTTTTTGGCATAACTATTTGTTAAAAGAAGTTAAATACTTTTAAAATCTTATAAATATTCTATGAAAACAAATGTAGAATAAAGTAGTACAGGGTAATTTAGAATACAAGAAAATGATTCAAAACTTTGCCATAAACCGAAATTAAAAACAAGAAATTTCGTCACATAGCTTGGAAGAATACCTCACGTGGCTGAAAAGTAGCGTGTTTTATTTACAAATAAAAAAATCAATAGTTTACATACATCAGCTACAATATGAGCTACCCATTTAAAATAGTGAAAAAGGACGCGGTCAGTTGTTTAATTTTTAATTTTTCATACTTTAGGGTTATTTTATCAACAAAAATAAAGAGGATTCTTTAATTTTTACATTTAGAAAAATGTGCTATATTTTTTAGAACTAAAATAAAAAATTCGGTTTTTTTGAAATTATGTGATGCTTTGGTACCACTAAAAATTTTACTTAAAAATGACACATTTGCAGAGAAGATCATTACTACATGGGATGAACTTAAACGTTTATATGTATATGTATATACTAGCTGACCCGGCCACGCGTTACTGTGGCTTTGTTTTAATATGTTAGTTCAATATTATCTTAAGCTATTCAATGCAGCCAAATTAATCTTCGTTTATAATTTTGGAGGGTTGAAATAAAGTATAAAACAAATTATTTTTCATTTTGCATTTCATTCATCTCCTATTTAAGTGTAGTATAATGCATGCATTACTAACGAAGTCGTTAAGTAACAACATATGAAGATTTAATTTTATAAATGTGGTAAAAAACGTTGATTCTTCGCAATTTTTAAAATTATTTTTTATCATTTTAAAGTATAACAAATAAACATTTTATACAACTAATCGCTAATCGGTGCACAATTTTTTTCGGTAACCCGTATCTTGCTAATTCAAATAGATTAAACTGTTTCCGCACACGTGAGTATGTAACATCTAGTTGCCCATTCGAGAAGCATGGATAGTCTCTAAGTCCAAGTATCAAATGAATATTGTTCGGTTTCAGATTCATTTATGTTCATCGAGAAAGCCAAACGAATCAGAATTGAAGCCTTATGAATGGCATTAGAGATTCTGACGTTATCAGTGGAATACGTGGCAACAAATTCCGTAGTAGCAGAACCAAATTTTCGTTCAAACATTACAGTCAAAATGTTTGCTTCAATAAGTTCCCGGTATAATTTTTTGACGATCAAACGTGCACCGTTGCATTATCTAGGTGAATTTAAGTTATGCAGATAATAACCAGGTAGCCAACCGAAGATTATGTGGTGACATTCTTGATATATCTAGATAATTCAAAAACTCGGTTGAAAAATTTACAGTTCTGTTTTCATCAACAATAGTGTCGATTGGTTTAAAAAACGTTGGACCAACTGGCAACAGCTCTGTGTCTGAAAGTACATTTCATCACAATATCAACATTTTTTCTGATTAAGTGACAGGATTACCGAGGCAATAATTATCAAGATAATTATGCAGTATATCCGGAAATACACTCTCAATCAGTAACTTTTTGTCTAAAGAACATTACAGAAATCGTCTGGGTATATAATGCATTACGTATAGGGATGAAGTTCTACTTCACCGTTTTCGATATTCAGTAGTTGGTTAGGAAATATTTGCTCAAATTGATTATCTTGCAAATGTACTCGCGTCTTTATTGTCAGTCGAAGTGTTTACACGTTTCGACATCAAAACGATTGTTTTATACATGCGTTAATCTCGTGAGCAAAAGTAGAGTGTGTAATGACTATTAATGCCTGTCGGAAATCACCAGACAGTAATACAACAGCAACACCGAATATTCTCTCGTTGTCATTTAAATCTTGCAAAGCTCTATATAATGCTTTGGAGAATGTTTATGGTTCATGGTACACTTATCCATGATCATGACTGAATTCATTTGCAGTACTGTTACCAATTCACTCTTTTTTTCAATGGTACACATTGCATCTTGTATTTTATGAATGTCCAATGGCAGCTTGATGCGGAATGGGCTGTTTTCTCACCATCTAACAAAGTCACAACAATGCCCGAAGACGCAATTGCCAATTCAATTTCCTATTGTAATAGTATTTTTGCAAGGCTGCACCTGCAAGTTTAGTTTTTATAGGGAAGGAAAATCTGGTAGCGGGACTCGAAAGCAAAGCCATTCCACTTAATGCCAGCAATATCCAGAAAATTTACGGAAGCTTTTGAAATCAAAGATTCTCGTTCCCTCCTCGAGATGTACTCGGTGCCCACTTTCGACGACCTTGCTCCTGTAAGTTCAGTCTCTGAAAGGGGACATTACGGTCGGTCGGCATTATCCGGCAAAAATACGGGAGTTTCTAAAATCCGATTTCACATTATTATTGTTTCCTATCCAGAAAAACAACAGGAAAGCATTTCTCTCTCCTCAAGAATTTTAAATAAGCATTTTCCACAGTTCATGCAAATTACTTTCGTCTGGCATTATTTGACGTAGATATGAGGTTATATTGAATTGAATTGAGAATATTTGGATCGGCAATTCCGAAATACAATCAAGATCCACTTTTTGCGTCTCTACGTTGGCAAGTGACCGTGGTAGCTAAGTGTTCAAGGCATCGGATCATGGCTAGCGTGTCATGAGTTCGAACCCAGCACCACTGAAAACCCGCTGTATAGGGAAGCGATTCCCGTTAAATCTGTCGATATCTCAAGCTTCCTCCCGTTCTAGTGGTGTATTAGTTAGGAGAAGGAGTAAAACCTCAGGTGTCGTCTGCGTCACTTGACCATGGTTTAAAATTATGCGGTCAGTCGCCAAAAGCCTTCGTGTAGCTGAAAAGTGAGACGTTAATATTCACTCACTCACTCACTTTACGTCAGCAAGATAGGCTGGTACTGCTGTCCGAGAATATTCCGATCCCCCGGCATTATCTGGCAAAAATACAGGAATTTCTATATTTCGATTCCAGACTCGCTTAAACCATCTCAAATTATACCAGGAATACACTTTTCCCACGCCAAGACTTTAAGGGTGAGTTCTTGCCCCAGTTTGCGCAAAAGACGGTCATCCTGAATTATCCGTCAAAGTTACTGT
Source organism: Trichonephila clavata (assembly GCA_019973975.1). NCBI lineage: Eukaryota > Metazoa > Arthropoda > Arachnida > Araneae > Nephilidae > Trichonephila > Trichonephila clavata. The sequence continues at coordinate 34,479 of BMAO01024857.1, forward strand.
TACTTCTGAGATTGAATATCATATTCGGATTATTCGTTTTGAATTACACCAGGGACAATTTTTTTATGATCCAAGGCTTTTAAGGCAAGTCTCTGCTACAGTGTGTCTAAAATACAGTCGACTGGAATTATCCGGCAAAGTTATCGAAACTCCTAAAATTCAATTTCAGGTTCTCATTTCACACTCTAAAATGCACACGGAGCAAACTTTTGATGCTCCAGCGCGAGCTAGTTCAGTCGCTGGAGATAATGAAAATCCAGATGCAGGACTCGAATCATTTGCATTTTCTCCTAATTCAGACAATATCCGGCAAGTTAAGTGGAATTTCTTAAATATAATTTCAAATTATCGTTTTCCGCCCCTAGATACAACTGGATATTACTTTTGTTCCCCTGAGCCGGCAAGTTCAGTCTCTGGAAAGCGCATTAGGGTCGTCCGGTATTATCTGGCAAAGTTACAGGAATTTCTAAAATTTGATTTCAAACTCTCTTTCACCATCCCGAATTACAACAAAGACGCTCTTTTCCCGCTTCAAGACATTAAGTTTAAGCTCTTGGTAAAGGGTAGTCCTGAATTATCCGGTTCAGATTCGGATTATTCATTTTTAAGTACGCGAGGGTCCAAGTTTTCATGATTCAAGGCTTTTAATGTAAGCCCCTGTTATGGTGTGTCTAAAATACGGTCGGCCATCTTTATCCGAAAATATTACGATTATTTTTGGAAACTGACACGAAAATCGGATTTCGCTCCCCGAAATACGACAGGCACTTAATTTTCGTACATTTGGGTTTGCAATATCTCCTTCCACAGACATATGAGCAATGCCACATTTTGTGATTATTCCCTTACGGGGATCTAGCAACGTTTTTTCCGGATTCTGCACATTTCCGGCAATAAAAAAAATTATTTCGTGATTAATTGAAATAAAAACCATCCTATGTTTTTAGTTGGATGAAATGACACACAGTATGCAAAATTATAATATGATCGGTTGAGTAGTTTCGGAGTCCATCGTGGACAAACACTGTGATATATATATATATATAACTTTCGTGTCACAGTGTTTGTAGCCAAACTCCTCCAAAACGACTAGACCAAATCTTATGAAATTTTATGCGTGTATTCAGTAGGTCTGAGAATAAGACGTAAACTATTTTTCATTCTAATATTGCAATTAGTTGAGAAGATATTAATTAAAAACATTAAAACGCCTAATTTTTTTACTCCTGAGAACTGTTTATTTGGCTAAATTTCAATTCCGTTTCTTCCGTTCCGTTAAGCGAAAATCCCACTTTTTCGATCCAATTTGTGCTTCTGAAATCAGACAAAAAATAATTACAGAATCGGAAAGATCCTTTATTTCGCCGGTATAATTTGTTTTTACAAAATAATGATATTTTCTATTTTTTACGATTTTCTTAAAAAAGTGTTAAAACTGATGTGTTTTTATGAAAATTATTTCTAAATCATTACGTATGAATTTATTTTCGTATTATGAAAACGATATTCTACACTAAATAACTTTGAAGTGGCGCATTTATTCGCTGGGATAGAACCAGGGACCTTTGGGTCCGAAGCCGAGTAACTTAACCGCTACACCAAAATGATCACCATGGTGCGGAGGTTTTTACTGGCTTATGTAGATGATACCGCTACAACTTCAAGCCTTTTTCTTTTAGAATCAGTCATTTAAAAAATAAAATGCCCAAAACTTTTTTTCATTTACGATTTATCGAAAAACTTTTAAAATCTTTAACTCAACCTTTAATAACTTCGTTATTTATTAAGATTATCATACGAAACTTTTTTTGCGTTTGTAGAATAATGTTATCAAACTTCTCTGCGAAGATTGAAAAAATTGCTTAAAATTACGGAATTAAAATTTTTTTTTGTTATTTTCGTAAAATACCATTTTTGCGAGAAATAATTAAAACAGTAATTTTTGTAGATTTTTTTAAAGTACTTCGTTTTTAAATTAATTTGTGAAGTTTGAAAGCATTAACTTAAAAAATTAAGCCCTAAAAATAAAAACTTTAATAAAAAATAAGCTATTTTTACATTTAGCCAAGCCTTGGCGTCGAAAAATAGTTTCGCGCCAAGTGAGTGAGTGGATATTAACGTCCCACTGTTTTGGGGACGGTCCGTGTAATTTTGAACCATGGTCAAGTGACGCGGACGACACCTGAGTTGGCACCCCCTTTCCTAACTACCACACCAGACCAAAGGGAGGACATTTGAGCTCTCGACAGATTTTACGTGCATCGCTCCCCTATACGGCGGGTTTTCAGTGGTACTGGGATCGAACTCATGACATGCTAGCCACGATCCTATACCTGGACTACTCGGCTACCGCGGCCACGGTTTCGCGCCAAATAGCTTTCAACTGTTTCACCATCCACTTCACATCTAACTCAAGGTTTACACCAAAATTTTCTGACTTAAACATGCGAAAATCAGCAAATTTGGCAAGTAAAAAAATGCCAGTGAAAAAGTTATTTTTGCTTCAATTTTCGTCATTTTTTCTTTATATTTTTTCAAAATTAAATCATTTTTGATGCCAGATTAAAGATGAAAGAATGTATTCAATACATTTCTGAGATTCACATTTAAAATATTTATCTGTATCAAAAAATTTTTTCTCTTTCACATAATTTTTTTTCACGGTGCTGAAACAGTGTAAAATTATCACCTGGGATGAATGCACTACGGTACACAAACATTCGTTTGAGGTGTTGAACAGGACATTAGAACTCATAAAAAACAACGACAAACTATTTGACGGCACTCTGTTACTCCTTTCAGGTGATTTCGGACAAACATTTCCCATCATTCCACATTTAACGTACGCTGATGTGATCCAGATTTGCTTGAAGTCATCGCCACTGTGGCGTAATGTTGAAAAAGTACAGCTGAATGTAAATATGAACATTCTCAAAATAACTGTTAGGTATCGGCGATGGAAAAGTAGCTATACATGAAAATACTAGATGCATAAAATTGCCGATCGATTTCTGCACAACCATTAACTCGCCAAATGCCCTCATTGACCAGATATTTCCCTATATACACACACAATACTTTAATCATGAGTAGCTGGCAGAAAGAGCAATTTTGGCAACAAAAAATGAGGACGTCAACGATTTGAATTTCAAGATACAATAGTTGTTGCCAGGGGACTTGATGTCATACAAATATATCGATACAGTTTGCGAGACCAACGAAGCTGTAAATTACCCAGCAGTGTTTTTGAACTCATTGGATTTGTCAGGAATTCCACCGTACCATTTACAACTGAAGGTTAGTTCTCTGGTTATTTTGCTTCGTAATTTGAACCCACCACGGCTGTGCAATGGCACGCGATTAGTCATTAAAAAATTGATGAAAAACGTTGTCGAAGCCAGAATTTTGAATTGCAAGTCCCGAGGAGAAGATGTATTATTACCACGAATCCCTATTATTCCCACAGATATGCCAATTGAATTCAAACGAATTCAATTCCCAATTAGATTGGCATTCGCAATGACAATCAATAAGTCTCAAGATCAAGCGATGTCTGTTTGTGCCTTAGATTTGGGCACACTATGTTTTTCACACGGACAATTATACGTGGCATGTTCTCGCGTGGATAAACCATCCAGTTTGTCTGTGTGAGCTAAATATGGACTCAATAAAATGTTATTTTTTAATTTTCAGAATTTGTGATAGAGATGTAATTTGAAATTTATTAGTTAAAATAATAAAAAACAAAGAATACAAAAAATGAATGTTTGGTGTTTTGCTACTTTTATAGGCCGTCATCATTCACAGCGCTTCATTCCTCTTTCATTCATATACCACATCCCCACACACTTACAATGAGTTAGTTGTTTTTTATTTGACTACCAAAATATTCACTTTATATGGCAAAACAACGTTTGCCGGGTAGCTAGTATATATATATATATATATATATATATATATATGAAGTGATTACTAAGGCAATCAAGATTAAAATGAAAACGAAGATATATATAATGGGGACAAAATCAAATATTCATGACATGCTCAGTGCAAAAAAAAAATGTATTTATTTTGTTAATTTCTTTTTCCGCTATATACAAAATTAATTTTATAAATTTACCACAATCAATTTCGAAAAATAAAATGAATATTAATTTATTAGACTCACAGTCTTCAAATTTGGTAAGCAGATTCCTTTCATAGATAATAGTTCCCCTACAAAATGGGTTTTGTGAAAACAGATAATAAGGAGTGTTGCGGGGGCTCAAGGGGCGTTAAAGATAATTATCCCCATTTTCAAACTATTAGACGTACAGTCTAGAAATTTGGTAAGCAGATTCCTGTCGTAGAGTAGGAATTTGAAGGAAATCAACACTTGGGGGAGCAAGAGGTTACTGGGGCGTATTGACAAAAATAAATTCCTTCTTTTCGAACTTCAAGGACTATAATAATGGAATTTGGTGTGCATTTTTCTTTTGTTGAATTGAAATTCACTAAGAATGGTTATTTTGGAAAAACGACTCTCAACGGGATTACGTGGGTATTGATTGTAAAAATTTCGTTTTTTTTTTCCTGTTAGATTTAGACTTGAAATTTGACTTGCATATTCATTTTACAGAGTTGAGATCCACCGAAAACTGGTTTTACGAGAATCCGCTTGATTATAGGGTTACGAAAGTGCAAACATTCTATACTTCAGTTTTAGAGATTTTTAGAAAATACAGATTAGATGAGTTCTGCCCCTTTTTTTTCAACATGCGACAGTTACATGCATAAGTATATTTTTCAATACAATCAAATTCTTAATAGGACTTAGATATCAATAATTTATACATATATATAACCAATAAAAATTTATAAAACATCATGAAATACCCAGCGAAGCGGGCGGGTAACAGCTAGTATTTTATATATTTCTAGTTGTAGATGAACATTTTTTTATTATAATGTAATGTGCCTTATTATTTGCTAGTTTTTCTTACAAAAACACCTTGTACAGTCTTAAGTTTATAGGTGTGAAGACAAAAGAAGGAAACATATAGTGTTATTAAGAAATAATAAAACAAATGTTTAGGTTAAAAAAAGTAAAATGAAAGTTCATAATGTAATCTTGCTGAATCCGTCATCCATAAATTTTTTGGTTGTTTTAATTGAAAAAAAAAACATTTTTGCGGCAAGATAAATTCTTAGCAACGCATGCATATATATAAATTTTTAAAAAAAAATTGATACATAAACAATACAAATTTTGAAATCAACACTAGCATTACTATAGTTTACTATCTGCAACATATACACATAATAACGTGAAATTAAGCACACAAAAAACAAAAAAAAAACATTATTCTCCCCATATTACATAAGAAAATGTTTAAGCAGAAATTTCGAATCTATAAATGCTGCTTACACTTTAACACTTTATTTTTTACTCAAAGTACTTTTAACAAGCTGTAACTATAAGCATTAATTAACCAGACTGACACCTAATGATTAACGAGCGAAAAGTAAGGCAAGAAGAGCATGGCAAAGATAGGAATTAATACCATATAATGTAATTAAATATAGTGTAAGATAAAACATCTGATTGTCTTAAATTTCCTCTGAGATAATAAGCATGGTCTTTAAAACATTATCATAAGCCTGATTTAAAGAAAAATGTTTAAGACACCTTTAGAAATAGATTAAACTTGTTCATTATTAAGAAGTGTTATTTTATGAATCACAAGATAAAACTTGTGACAGGTAATATGTTGACACTGAGTAGTTTACAAAATGTCCGAATAATTTATTAAGGATTAATACGTTTCATCATTGCCAGTACTGGAGCGTCCAGCAGAATTTCAGTAAAAAAGAAAACAAAGACACTTTCAAAGCATACAAAATATATAACTCGTAATTATGCTAGTTTATTAAAAATAACGAAAAACTGTGTCGTTTCTGCGTATGTAGAAATCAGTTTGTCATTTATCAGCTAATTGTGCACTTCAAAATCTTGCCGAATATATTTTATGGTCAGAGTGACCAGAAAAATACCAGAACACGTGCATATCTGGCATTGTAAGCTTTTGAGATTCACAAGTGTAGAAACACAATGGTTAATATCCAACTCGTTTGTGATGTTTATCCAAACACATCAGACGTTTTTAAGTTCAAATTGGGTAATTTCAATATTTCTAACGCTCACCATTCGAGAAGATGAACGGCTTTAGACACTGGCATGTTAAGAGTTAAAGTGGAAACAAATCCATGCCAGACAATCTAGGGACAGTCAAACACTGCTAACAAAATTTGTTGACCATACAGGAACATTTGTAGCAGATTAGTAATGTGAGCAGAATAAGTGTTTGGGTCCTGCATAATCTGTCCTAAAAAAACAAGGCTAACCGATCCTGCAAATACAACTTATTGCTTCGGCGGCACACAAAGAAAATATTTCATGATCACTTGACCAATGAAAATGAAAAATACGACCTCTATGATATTCCGAAGCATAAAATTCTGGATGAAAAAATGCACAATTTAAAGCGTTGCCACGTCCCAGTTATCCTAATGAATGAGTATAAATTTTAGAACAATTGCGTAGCGAATCGAATTCTTAATGGCAATGATGTTTCTTCAGTAATTCCCAAGCATTAAGAGAACAAACTAAAACTCCGCAAAACATTTGCAGCTTAAACAAAGTCTTTTCCACAAAGTTATTCATAGGTGTACAAATAACAGACAGGAAAATATGTCAAAAGTAAGCTTCTAGTTGGAAAAGGATAAATGTAAAATAGTGGGAAAGTGAGTCAAATTGAAACTTAAAATTCCTAAACCTAAATTTGGATTACCTGTACAGTTAGTTTCAAATAAAGAATAATAACCTAAATATTTAGGATACAAGTTTTCCGTAATTGACTAAAATTTCGTTCAAGAAATAAACATGTGTTTTGTAGATTATTTCTTGTTTATCTCTTTCTTATATAAGTTAAGGACATTTACGTTGTTTTGAAAATGAAACAATATGAAATTTGAACAAACATCTGAGCTACAAGAATTTTGATACAAAAAGTAATTCAATATTTAATTGTATATCTTATGGTCAAAAACTCACCATTTCTTAATCATGGATTTTACAAGGAAATTGTTTTTACCTGTATTACAGTAAAAAAAAATTCTTATTCATCTGCATTACTTTTCTCGAATCCTGATTATTTTTCATGCCATGTTCATGGATGGATTCTTGCCAATGAGTAATCATTTCTTTTCAATTTTAGTCTGAAGTTTGAGTTTGCGTATATATCTATTGGTTACATCGAATATAAGTTGAATTATAACTTGAATACCTGCACCTTATGTATTAGATTTTTTTCTTGTTGGATCGATTTTTATGCCAAGCTCTAACTTACAGGTACTTTTGCAAATTATTTTTAAGATATCAATATATATTATTTCATCTATGATGCCATCGATGGAAATAAATTTTCTTATTTCTCCTGCCACCTTCTAGTCTGAAGCGAGTACGATCCATCCTTACGCAAAGTCATCTGTATTACGTTTTTAGAGGATCCAGTTCTTTACCAATTTTTTATTAGTTGTATGCAACGCTTTTTACTTTATACCATCCATCTGTTTAATGTGGATTGATACAACTATTCAACCCATGAATTAAATAGAATAGTATTTCAAAAGGATTCCGCCTTTTAAATAAGCTATTTTAGGATATAGAGTGACTTATTTTCGATTGGTGTAAATAAGTTGACGCTTCTGAACACAATACATCCGCATTAGAATTTTAAATTTCCTTCCTGAATTAAAATCTATGTAGATAATAAGCTTATTTACCTAGATACATGTAATGAGGGAGAAATAATATCTAAATTAAATTTGTGCTCCGACAAACATTTCAGTAATTTGGGACACTAATTGGTGAGGATTTGAACTGAATGACTGAAATTTTGAGGTAAATCTGCTTTGGAGATGTAAATTATCAAAATTTCAAGTTCGGTTGAGCTTGAGAGACGCGTCGGGAAGTTTTCATTCGCAATGCATGCCGGGTCATATTGTGACATTTAATAACAGATAATTGCTTTTGATCGTGCTATCGTGCTAATTACAAAGTTACTCATTTGATTATGCTTTTGAATAATAATTTAAAATCAATTTAATCAATTGGGAGAGTGTGACAGATCAACAAGTGGCTTATTGATTGTAGTGATTTTATATGTACACTCTGTAGACTAAAATGGATACAACGAGGCATGGTTTAGTATCATTCAGGATCACATAGAACTTTATTTTAATTTGCATCAATCTGTTATGCTACATTACAGTTGTTGGCAACATGCCACTTAATTTTAAATCACGGTTAAAGGACGAGGACAAAACCTGTGTTTACAATTTCTCTTTGATCTTTCACATGACACTATTTGGATGAATTTGATCCTCGATAAATCTAAAATGCATAAGCCACTCTGCACGATGCGTCTTTAGTGGCACTAGGCTCCGATCCCATGACTAGGCAATGTCCTTGGCTACCAAGGCCACAGTCGGGATCGGGGGAGTGCAGATGAACTTATCAAAAGATTAACATGTTTTAAAATATGATCATACTGATCCAACATTCAATTTTTTAGACATTCAATTGGCAATGGGAACCACTCCTAAGCATTCCTTACGTAATTTTGCACAAGTCGTCAAATATTTCATTAAGTCAGAATAAATTGGCATGGACCATTACGACGACTATAATTGCACAGCTGACAAAATTCAAATTATGTTTTACCAGATGACATGAGGCAATGAATATCATCGAGTGGTTTTCATTGATATCTGTGTCCTGCTTTTGCATTGATGCATAAGACAAGGAACCGTATGTGATAGCAACATAGTCAGTACCAAGATCTACGAATCATTGTGCATAGTCACTCATCCAGAATGTCTAGTAACATTGCAAATGATTGCAAGTAGGGCAATCTTAGCTTGTTACATGCATTTTGACCGACCAAAATTATGTTCAAGTTAATTTACAAATATGTCACAGTTCATGTTCCAAGTTCCCAGTTTCCTGCTGAGACGGAATGCTTATAACGGCACAGAGGAATTATGTTTACTAGTTAGGAAATTTTAAAGTTGTAGAATCTTCTACGAATGAAAATGACAGTGTCAGGAGGTCTCCAGGAGGTTCCAAGATGTTTAAAAAAAGAAAAAAAATCTCAGGACTCCATCAGGAATAAATAATGGCTGTGTTTCAACTATAAAGACGTTTAAAAAACTCATTTTGGTGAGAAAGGATTGAAGAACAGGGCAAAAGTTTATCAATACAATATTTTAGAACTAGCAACGAAGTTCTTGATTGTGTACCTGATAAATGGAATTTTATTCTGGATTTTTTTACAGACTTTTATCATCTTCATAAGGTGAAAGCGAACCAACAGTGGTTGAAAAACAATGTGCTATACATCACAGAGCACAAAGATTGGCCTTCTAGGTAGCCGTATTTTAATCCATTCAAGTTCAAATTGAGATTAATTTAGGGGTCTAAGGTGTATCAAAAACGACATTTGAATTAGAATAGTCTTAATCATTCTTTAAGGGGTCTGAGGGGTGTTAAAAATTTTTTTTTTCGAATTTTCGAAAAAAATATATCTTGTTCTTCATTTTTTTCTGAACATTTTGATACTAACCACGTGACAATACTCTAAAAACTTCGAAAGTTATTCAAAAAATTGCAAACAGCAATTTAGTCATAACAACTTTTAAATGGACACATGCCACGCCCATTTATTTTTAAATTCATGCATACCATTTATTTTTTTGTTTTTAATAAGCCTCATGAAATATTTTAAGCGCTTGAGTTGATCAGAAGGAAGCCTGCAACTCAACACATTCATTCTGCTGTGTTTTGATTCTCTTGTGTTTACTTTAGTACACGTTTTTTTAAAACGCTTATCTAAAGCGAAGATTTTTGTTGTTTTATTTTGAAAAAATCGTTGGGCAATGTGCCCCAGGAAAAGATTTATAGGAAATAAATATTTAAAGGTAAGTGACTCACATGTTACAGATATTAAACATACGAAGAAGTGTGTAGAAATGAAAAGTACAAGTAAGTGTGCCGAAATGAAAAATGCTTCTAGTAAAAAACTTTCAGGAATTCTGACTTCATTAAAGTCAAATCTTGTTAAGGTAAGTGAAAACTTCAAAGAATATCGTATTTTTTTGATTTTATTTAAACCTTTAGCTCTATTTTGACAGTATCATGCTGTTTAAAATGTCATAAACCATTAACAATTAATGAAAAATCCACTCGTGGTTTATGTTCGAATTTTGAAATACATTGTAAAAAATGTGGGAGTATTTGTACTTTTTCAAGCTGTGAAAACATTGGGAATAAAAATAATGCTCCAGAAATTAACAGAAGATCTATTTTAGCAATGGGATGCATAGGTCAAGGTTTAGAGTCATTAAAAACCTTTTGTTCTGTAATGAGTCTTCCTAATCCTGTTGAACAAAAAATCATATGATGTTATTAATAATAAACTTTCACTTGTTATGAAGGAAGTCGCCGAAGAAAGCATGAACAGGGCAGCTGTCGAAGAAAATTCTTCGTTACCTGATAACATTTTAACGGTAAGTGGTGATGGACCTGGAAGACGAGAGGACATTCATCGTTGATTGGAGTATGTACTCTAATAGGGAGCGAAACAGGTAAGTTTTGGATCGGGAAGTGTTGTCCTCATTTTGCAAATGAAGCGACAATTATAAAGGGTAAAGTTTGGTATCAAGTACAATAAATTGCAAAGAGCGCATAAGATTTCATGTAGAAAAAATTATTCTGCTCTGCTGGTAAGATGGAGGTTGACGGGATGTTGAGGATTTTTAATGGATCAGAAAAGCTTCACAACCTGAAATATTCGAACTACATAGTAGATGGCGACACAAAAACATTCAATGCCCTTTCTGAAAACAATCCATACGGCTATGACCATCTTATTCAGAAAATAGAATGTGTAGGCCATGTGCAAAAGAGAATGGTACAAGACTTAGGAAGCTTAAATTAGTATATGGTAAGAAGAAATTATCTGATGGTAAAACTATAGGCGGTAAAGGTAGGTTAACTGATAGTTTAATTGATAAGCTTGCGCATTACTATGGTAATGCTATTCGATGCAATTCTACTAGTGTAAAGGAAATGCGGAAAGCCATTTGGGCTGTTCGGGGTCATTCTTGCAGCACCGATGATGAACCGATGCACTGATTTTGTCCTACAAATCCAAATACATAGTGTAAGTATAATGCCGCAATTAATAATAATTTACAAAATTATAAACACAAACCCTCAGTTGCGAAAGCTGTTCGAGATGTAATTAAGCCTGTATTTGCAGACTTATCTCATCTGGCACTCCTGAAGAAATGCTTAGGAGGTAAGACACAGAATCCTAATGAAAGTTTAAATTCATTAATCTGGAAGTTTTGTCCGATGACGATTGATTCTATCCTTCAGATTGCAGAGATTGCTGCAAATCTAGCAACCAGCATTTTTAATGATGGAAATCAAATACTTATTACTATTTTAGAGAAATTTGGCTTAAAAATTGACAAAAATGTTTGTGTGTTCCTGGCTGAACGTGACAATCGTCGAATCTTTACGTCAAGAAAGAGCAGCTCAACGTCATCGTTTGAATCTCGCAGAGATTAAAAAAATTAAAAAGAGTACAGAAATTGAGCTGTTTGGGCAACAGGAAGGCATATCCTATGATCCTGGAGCATTTTAGCATGTAAGTTTTAAAATTTATTTTCTCAAATTCAATTTAAAACTTTAAAGCCTTTTTTCTCAGTTTGTGTTTTTTTCACTTACGCGCATTGCGTTTCAAAAACTATCATGCTTTGATGCATAAAACTTTACAGAATTATAAACTCTATCATAATCTTTAAATCCTAGCTATTTATAGTATTACATATTTGTAATTTTTTGAAAAATTTAAAAAAAAATAAATTTTTTTGAAAATTTTTTAAAAATGTACTTTTTTTATTTTTTAAAAATATTATTTTTTATTCTTTTTATATCTAATCGCTACCATCTAATAAGGATATATTTGACTTTATAAATCAACTTATTGCTAGTAATTAGAATTATTATTTCAGAAATATCATGCGCGTCGTAAAACTTACTATTTGTTTCTTACAAAAAATTTTCTTATATTTATGTGCTTATTATTTTTAAAATAATGATTATATTTTAGACATTTTATACTTTTTTGAAGCTTTATTCCTTTATAAAAAATGTGTAAAAGAATCAAATTATTTCATTTTAACCTCAAAGAATTATTTCTAGTCGAAAATTGTTCATATTTTGTGCTCTCGAAACATTTTTAACACCCCTGAGACCCTTAACTAAAATTGCGATAGAAATGCTTGAAACATGCCTCGAAAGATTAAAAGCCAATTCCTGTTCGGAGTCAAAAGATGATCCTTTTGAACACAAAGTACAATATGTTAAATTTACTGGTAAAAAGAAAACTTTAAGAATATTTAGATTGAAATCTGATCAAAAAGTGTTTTAATTTAGTTCTCTCATGTATCAGAACGTATGGTACAACTAGGTATATGTACGAAATCATTGACATTTAACTATTTTTTCAGGTAAAGCATTCCTTTTACGAGTGTAACTTTAACTTCGAAAGCTAGCGTACGTACAAAAAAAATCTAGTTTACATAGACGAAATCTTACGAAGCTCTTAATTAAGAAACTTGCAATATTTTTAGCTCTAAATTTAGCCTTTCATGTTTTAAAAGAAATTCTGTTGTAGAGAACTTGTGTAAGAATGAGTGAAATTGAAACTTTTCCTGAAAATTCAAATACCAAACTATTTTAAACTATTATTTTTTTGAAAAATTATGCATCAAAATGCGTTAAAAAATCTAATCTCGAAGCAAACTGCATGCACTTTTTTTAGCTTTGTATGAGGCTCAATTTATGTATGAATAATTCATTTTTATAAAAACCAATTCACCATTTCATGTGAGTTTTTTTCTATGCTGAAGAATTTACTTTACAACCGTTAAAACTACCCTTTTCTAAAAAAAGTAGGATTTTATATATTACTAAAGGATTCGTATACATGAAGAACTGCAAAAATCAATGAAACTTTTTAAAATTCTTTTTATCTTTTAAGTTTAAAAGTTTGTTCTTGAAGTTTGCTCCTAAAAGTATTGGACTAAAAAGTATTGGGCAAATATTTTCAAGCCAATATAACTCACCAATTTAGGCTTAATGATGTACAGTTATTGATTTTTTTATATTTAAAATGTGCAAACAGATATTAACAATTTCAACGGCAAGTTTATGTGTGCTTCGGGTGAATAATTAAGATGCAAATAGGTAGATTTTATACATTTCATTTTCAAACAACATTTCGATTATGTATATACTCCATTGTATAGACTCATATATACAAATACATCGCTAATTTAATTTAAGTGAACTACTAACTTAAGAAAGTGCTCAAAATATTGGGAATATTGTAACCCCATCATGATACCCAAGAATTGAATCATCATTGTATTGTACGTGCGCAAATAATGTATTGTATGACAACATGTAAAGTTAGAAACTGTAGTAAGAATTTGTTGATGTAACATTCGATAGCCAGAGAAAATGTTTGTATTGAGAACTATGTTGTTATTATTTTAAATTTACAATAAAGCTCTATGTGGCTTCCACGCCAATTATGAGAAAATAAATTAAACGATATTGTAGTTTCAGAATATGATAGAATGAAAATAGTAATATCATGTTATCGAAGGGAGTTTGAGGGATTTCATGAGTCCTAACAATATTTTGACAGATATTAAAGCTATATAGTTTCATAAAATGCCCACTTCTCGTAGTTTAAAAACCCACTTCCCGTTTTTCTAAATTTATAAAACTGATTGTAACTTGGCCTCTAGGTAGTGTAGAAACAAAACAAAATATGTTTCGTAAAGTCAAAAGATACCTCTATTCAATAAAATAAAAAACAAAAATATCTGTCTTGACTGAATTTGGTCATTTTCAACGTGTTCGGATACCTTAAAAATGTTCGCTCATACTTACAAAATAATTTCCTGTTCGTGCCTCTTTTTAAAGCAGCTGAGGGTATTTTGTGTGCGCTTATATACACTGGTTTAAGAAATTAAGAGAATTTTCAGACTTGATCGTTTATCTCTAGAACTAGCGGACCGATTTTATATATACTTTATATATATTTTGATATGGACATACATTGATACAATACAAAACAAATAACCATTTAACAATTGCAATACACATGCATGATCGAGCGTAACACTCGTTGGAGTTGGAAGGCATAAAAACAGTGTTGCAGAATAAACAAAAGAATTGGGTTATTAGGGGGTAAAACATCCTCTTACAGCTATACAGGCCTCGCAGCGTGATGCCATACTTGAAATAAGGCAGTTTATCAGTTCGTGGGACAATTGGTCCCACTAGTTCAGCAACGCTGTTTTCATTTTCTGGATGGTTCTCGGAGGAAGGGGGTGTGCGAGTTGCAATTGCTCTCCCCAGAGCGTCCCAGACGTACTTTATAAGGTTAAGTTCTGGAGACCTGGCTGGCCGATCCATACAGCGAATATCCTCACACTCTAGAAATTTGTCGACCAGAAGAGCCATATGTGGCCTCGCATTATCGTCAAATAAAATGAATTCGGGGCCACATGCACCCCCGAAAAGGTGAATATGGGCCTCCAAGACCTTATCCCTATACCTTACAACAGTCGCAGAGCCTCTTTCAAAGACATGGAGAGGTATACAGCCACCCAACATGATGCCTGCCCAGTCCATCAAACTTCCTCCACCATAACTGTCGATTTCTCTGACATTGGAGTGTAGGTAGCGAGTCCCTAGTTCTGTCCATATGAAAGCACGGTGGGAATCGGTGTTTAGGTTGAAACGGGACTCATCGGTGAACAGAATGGTCACCAACAAGACAGTGCAAAGTTTGTTATTCAAAAAAGGAAGCAAATGAAAAAAAGTTAAGAAAAGGAACAAGGTTCTAGTGCAATGATTGTAGAGTTGGTCTGTGCTTTGTGAAAGTATTTCCAGTTATACCACACAGAACTGA